>BJCM01206954.1:0-19514 GCA_018326385.1 Flaveria bidentis
GCTCGGTCGGGCAGCGATCATGTGCCTACGGATATCCGTCGGCAAGCCCTGAATGTACCTCTTGATCTTTTGCGAAAGAGGCGTCACCTGATCTGGCACTAGTCGTACCATTTCGTTGAATCTGGTGGTGTACTGCTGATGTGTCATTGTTCCCACCTCCAACTATAGGAACTCTCTTTCAACTTTATCCATCTCACGGTGAGGACAAAACTCCTCAATCACCAGCCTTTTCAACTCTGACCATTTCATCCTTCCGATAGCCCGACTACCCTCAACTTGGACTATGTTGTCCCACCAGCACAACGTTGAGACCACGAAAGAGATGGCAGCAAACTTTACCTTCTGATCTTCCTGGCACTCGCTGATATTTAGAACAGCTTCCATTTCCCTCACCCACCGGTGAGCAGCAGCAGCAGTGCCATTACCATAAAAAGTTGGGAGCTTGCATCGTTGGAACGCCCCATAGTTACAGCCTCGTACCACCTCCGGCACAGGCTCTTTCTCTTCTTCGTCCTCTTCATCATCGGAGAAAACTGTTTCAGTCTCGGGCCATCGCCTTCCACCCGAAGGTCTACCCCTTTCCTGTCTCTATCCATCTCTAAAAGCCTTTATCACTTCGGTCACTAAAGACGGTAGGATCGTCTGCATGGCCTCATGCACTTCCTCCGCAACCGCCTCTCTCATCGAGGCTCTCAGATTAGCACTCTCATGACCGCCCTCCGGATGAGGGGTTTCATGTTCTTCTTGAACCACTTTTTCAACTCTAGGCCTTCCTCTTGTGACCTGTGGTTCATCACCACGTCCACCTCCACCTCCACCTCATGAAGCTTTAGAAGATCTACCACCAGCCATCTTCTAACACACATTGAAAGATTCAAACACGAACATGGTCATTCAAGGAAACAGCTCGGTTTATGTCAAGTATAGTAAGTCCCTAATTACAGTGGCTAGTTGTGATTAGCGACTTACTTTACTCTTCATACCCCAAACATTACCTGTCCTGACTACATCAGTATCTAAATCTACCAGCAACACATAAATCACATAACATGCGCACATATTACCGGTTAACATTAAGAAAATACCAGATGGCACGAAGCTACTCAGATTGGCATCCCTTCCCTTTCCGTCCCATTCTCAGTTTAAGTTAAGGTTTATTTTGAAAATTTACCCATTTTACTTAAACTTTGGCTCTTATACCAACTTTTAAGGCCCCATTCCCGGGACGCTTACAGCTGGTCCTTCATCGCACATAAAACAAATATTTTATCTTCTTACATAAAAGCGTTGCAGCGGAAACATTAAAAACAACATTTTCATTTCATCAAAATGATTTTGCAAAATATTACATCCGTTCATTCCACCATATCATTTCACATTTCATTACAAAAGCATTAAAAACAATGGATGTCATTCCAAAAGAACTGAGTAGTCGCCCCGTGCCATCCTCAGCGACTACCTGCCAACCCGAAACACATCAAAGTCAGCGTTGCTGAGTAAGTTCTAGTTTTAAAGAAAACATACTTTACTTCTTTTTATAAAACCATTCGTTACAGTCAAACGCGATCACACAACATACATGCATAGAGATAATATAGTTATTATCTTCTTTACGTTCGTTACATCCTTCACCCATTTCATTCGTTCATAACATCATTTCTTCCGTTCGTCTATCTCATATCTATCGCAATTTTGGCACATATCACACCCTTACATCATCGTATCCGAAGTACATATCGCACAAATCGCACACATGAGGTAGCCAAGATCGCAAGCTACATAGCACATAGTAAATACCACATCGCATGTATCGGAGCAGTTACCAAAACTGAACTCCCACTGTGTCTATAGTCCCTTATGTTATCCATCATACATATCACACGAATCGCACCAACGGAGTGGTCACCAAGACCAACTCCCCCTGTGTTTGTGAGAACTCTTGGGGTTTAGTTAGAATCGCAAGCCATCTCATGGGTTAGCCAAAATCGCACGCTACATAATCCACATGAGGTAGTTTAACAAACGCTACATAGCACACAGTAAATACCACATCGCACGTATCAGAGCAGTTACCAAAATGACCTCCCACTATGTCTACGTCCCCTTATAAGTTAACCAAGATCACACACTATAAATACACATACAATTGAGCTAACAACTCTCAGTGAGTCGTGAACCTCCTTTCTTTCTCTTGCAAGACATCATACTCTCATTCATTTGTTCATTCTTGCATTCATTCATTACGTTCCTCTTTTCATTATCTTTCACTTCACGTTACATAATACTTTCATTGCATTCATTAACGTTCAACACAAACCACGGGAAGACAAACATACATAATAATAAGAAATATAAAAACATACAACATCAATCACACAAGGCAACATCACACACCTATAACATACAACATGCACAATCACACGACATCATCATCACACGAATCACGCGCATCACATCATTCTCATGCATCATCAACATCATCAGCTCATCATCATGCATCATCTAAAGTCATCCAGACCCATTACATCATCAACAACCGCAATGGTCCGAGCCTACATCCTCACTTTCCCGAAAGTCCGACAATACTATGGTCATTCGAGCGTATGGACCCTATTCGGGGGCATGCTCTTCCATGCATTTGAGAACACTCAAGCGAATGAGCCTCCAGTCGCATAGCCTCCAATCGCATGCTTGCCATGCAAATGAACCTCAATCGCATGACATCCGGGCGTATGGACCTCAGTCACATGACTTTCATGCGAATGGCCCTCAGTCGCACACCTTTCGTGCGCATGGACCTCAATCATACGACTTGCAGGCGTATGGACTGCAGTCACATGACCTTCAGTCGCATGAGCTTAGTCGCACAGCCCTCATGCGCATGGCTCTCAGTCGCATGAATGAATCTCAGTCGCACCTCTTCCGTGCATATGTCCTCCAATCGCGAGCCATTCGGTCACATGGACCTCCAATCGCATAGCCCTAGCTGTGCGCAGAATGCAGTTCATCCCGAACTGCAGCGGGCGGTTTCGGCCTCTAAACTCTTCCAAACCTCTTTTAAGCTCAAATCAACCATTCTAAACCTTAGGGAAGCATACAACGACACCATTCAAGCACAACCAAGCCCGAATTCAATCCCTAAACGAATCATACACATACACATACATACATAAACGAATTTACACCCAAGAACTCGAAAAAAGAGTTTTCAGATGTGTTCTAGCCCCAAAATCGTTTAAAACGTGTAAAAGAGGGGTCCTAGAACTCATATAAATGATCCCGTCGAGTAGAGCTTCGAATTAAGTATATAACAATGATGTATTATTTTGGGATGGCATCCATTTTATATAACAATCATGTTTTGTAATCTAATGCAAACAATAAGATTTTTGTAATGGTTAACAATGTTGTATTATTTTGCAAAAGAAATTATTCATATATGAAATGGTTTATTAAGTATTCTGCTGTAATGTTTTAGTAAATATAAATGTTGATGGGTTTTGTCACATGTAAAACAAGCTAGTTTAACCATTTAAACTATGAAAATGCAGCGGAAAAAAGAGTTTAATATATGGTTTATAATCTGAAATATTTTGCCATATTAAACTACAAACAAAACCCAAGAATGAGGATCAAATGTATGTGAAATAATATGCTATCAAACAACACAAAACCAACCTTAGGGTGTTAATAGAAAACAACCTTTCTTGTGCAAAAGTTGTGGATGAAAAGAGGTAGATGATGATGTTCTTGAATGTGTCTAGCCTTCAAAGGAGGAGGCCTCAAGTAGTGATACCCACAAGCCCTTCAAATACCTTGCTTGTTAGGATGCAACACAAAAGTTAGCTCTTCTTTTGCTCCTCCAAAACCGAAATTATCCAGCCCCTTTTCAGCCTCTAAAAACCCGAAAATCAGCCCTGGTTTTGGAGGTTCTAATGCTTGTGTTGTAGATAGAAAAAGTGTGAATGATGATGGAGTGTAAGAGAGGAGAAAAAGCTTTCAAAGACCAAGACAAAGCTGGTCCCAATGGCCCCTTTTGGGCGGCCGAAAATGGTTTCTACAAAATGGGTTTTCCCCCATTTTAGTTTTATATAAAATTACTCTCTTAACCCTTAACTTTATAAAATTAAAACCTCTTTTTGTTTTATAACAATAACACACTTTTATTTGTTATTATTTAACCAACTTAAATAATGAAACAAATAATATCTCATGAACAAACTATCCATATAGGATTGTTGTATTACAAAGCATTGTTTTACAAAACCCATTTTCTAAATTGGTGTCAATGTTTATTTGTATGATCTCATCAACAAATAAACATTTATTGGTGTTTGTTTAGCTTGTTATTGGGTATGACCTGACTTGGATCATAACATACTAACCACATCAATCTTGTATATGTCTTGGGCATACAAGATCCAACAAATGTATGTTATATGTTTTATGTTTTATGTGCAATGATTGTCCAACTGTGAGCGTCCCGGGAACAGGTCCTTACAAGTTAGTATCAGAGCCAATGTTTAAGAGAAATGCTTAAATATTTTCAAAATAAATCTAAAATTAAATTGAGAATTGGACAAAAAGGAAGGATGCTAGTCCGAGTAGCTATGTGCCATCAGATATTTTCTTTAATGCTAACTGGTATTATGTGTGCATGTTATGTGATTGATATGCTTTTAGTAGATTTAGATAATAATGTAGTCAGGATACGAAATGATTGGTGTATAAAGAGTAAAGTAAGTGGCTAATCACAATTGGCCACTATAATTAGGGAATTACTATAGTTGATATAAACTGAGCTATTACCTTGATTGTCCGTGTTGGTGTTTAGATCTTATAGTGCATTTAGAGGATCGCTCGAGGTAGATCTTCTTAGGATTCTAGAGGTGGAGGTTGTGGTGGACGTGGTACTAGACCACGTGTCATGAAAGGAAAGGCTAAAGTTGGTGAGACGGTTCATGAAGAGCCCAGGACCCCTCATCCAGAGGGTGATGATGAGAGCGCGAATCTAAGGGCCTTAGTAACGGAGGTAGTCATTGAGGAGGTTCATCAGGTCATGTAGATGATCCTACTATCTGTGGTGACTGAAGTGATTAAGGCCGCGAGGGAAAGTGAAAGGAAGGAGAGGGGTAAGCCGGAGACTAATACGGTTGTCTCTAGTGACGAGGAGGAACAAGAGCCTATACATGAGGTAGCACAAAGCTTTAACTATGGGGTGTTCTAGAGGTGTAAGCCCCCAACTTTTGACGATAATGGCATTGCTACTGCTGCTCATAGGTAAGTGAGGGAGATGAAGGTTGTACTCGATATCAGAAAGTACAAAGAGAACCAGAAGGTGGAGCTCACCACTCACTCATTGGTTGACTCGGCACTTTGTAGTGGGATAATATCATCGAAGCCGTGGGTAGTAGGGTGATTTGAAAGATGAGATGGAGTGAGTTGAAAAAGCTAGTGATTGAGGAGTTTTGTCCTCACCGGGAGTTGGACAAGGTAGAGAGGGAGTTCTTGTAGCTGGAGGCGGGAACCATGACACACCAGCAATACACCACCAAGTTTAATGAGATGGCATGGCTGGTGCCGGATCAAGTGACACCTTTGTCATGAAAGATTAAGAGATACATTCAAGGCTTGCTGGGGGATTCGCAAGCACATGATTGTCGCCTCGCCAAGTACATTTAGGTTGGTGGTTGATCTGGCGGGAAGGTTGTATGATGAAGAGAGGTAGTGGTGGATAAGGTGAGCAAGAAGGGTGGTGGTGACCAGAGTTGGAACGGGAAGAGGTTTAGGCGGGGCGGGGCCACCCCAAATAATAAGGTTCTAAAGGTGGATGATCGTCGTGTCGTCATACCCGATCCAGGGTCGAAAAGGTGTGGCAAGTGTGAAAGGGAGCATACTGGTGAGTGCATGTGGGGATTAAAGATATGCTTTAAGTGTAGGAAGCCTGGCCACATGGCAAGAGAATGCAAGGTAGAATAGTGTTTCAATGTGGTGGAGAGGACCACATGAGCATGCACTACAAGAAGCCAAGGGCTGAGATCTTTGAGTTAGGGAAGAAGGCCAGGACTGAAGGGCCGAAGACAAGCGCCAAAGCCTTCACTATGACCTTGGAGGAGGCTACGACGAACCCTAATGTTGTGTGAGGTACGTTCCTTGTAAATCAAACTCTTGCTTTCGTGTAATTTGATTCTTGTGCTAGTAAGAGTTTTATTTCTGCTACTTTTTATGCTAATTTTCCTATTACTAGTAGATATACTAATGAGCCCTCAATGTAGAATAGGTAAGTCTATCAGGATTGTTGATCTAATAAATGGTTACGATGTATAGTTAGAAGGTCATAAGTTTCCTGCTAGACTGTTTGTAATGACCTTAGGCGGGTTTGATATAGTCCTATTAATGGACTAGTTAGTTGCCTACAAGGCGAATATTATGTGTCGCAAGAAGATGTTTCGACTGACAGCGCTTGATGGGAGTTTAGTGACGGTTTACGGTGATCGAGTCACTACGATTTCGAAGGTGATTTCGACAGCGGTGGCGGGAAAGTGCATGAGGCGTCGATGTAGCACCTACCTGACCTACATGAAGGATGTGGACACGTCAATACCACAATTGTCCTATGTACCAGTTGTGTGTGACTTCTCGAAAGTGTTTCAAAAGGATTTACCAGGGGTGCCACCAGACCGTGTGATCGAGTTTCAAATTGACTTGATACTTGGTGCACAGCCTATCGCTTAGGCATCGTGTGGTTTAACCCCCTCCGAGATGAAGGAATTGATAAAGCAACTGCAAAATTTGGTTGATAAAGGATTCATTACATCGAGTATCTCTCCTTGGGGTGCTCCGGTCTTAATTGTCAAGAATAAAGATGGTAGTATGAGGATGTGTATCAACAATCGTGAGTTGAATAAGTTGAAGGTGAAGAACTGGTACCCGTTGCCGAGGATTAATGAATTGTTTGATCAGCTTCATGGTGCCCGTTTGTTCTCAAGGATAGATCTCCGATCTGGTTATCATCAGTTGAAGGGCTTTTCATACGCGTTATGGACACTACGAGTTTCTCGTTATGTCTTTTGGTTTATCTAACACACGAGCTGCTTTTATGGACTTTATGAATCGAGTGTGTCGGTCGATGTTGGACAAATCAGTGATTGTGCTTGTCGATGATATCATGATTAATTCGAAAAGCAAGGAAGATCATGCTAGTCACATTTGTGAAGTATTGGATACGTTGCGAAAGGAGAAGTTGTATGCTAAATTCTTCAAATTCATGTTTTGGTTGCGTGAAGTTCAATTCTTGGGTTACGTGGTGAATCCTAAAGGGATTATGGTCGAATTGGCTAAAATGGAGGCATAAATGAAGTTGAAGTCTCCAAAGACGCCATCCGAGATCTGTAGTTTCTTAGGATTGGCGGATTATTATAGAAGATTCATCCAAGTATTCTCTAAGATAGCTTCCCCATTGATCAAGTTGACGCATAAGATGTGAAGATTATATGGGGTCAAGAGCAGGAGAAGGATTTCTAAAAGCTAAAGGCAAGGGTGTAAGGTTCTTTATAACGTTGGTGCATCTAATAACAACCAACAGTCTATCCAGCATGCATGCACTAAGTGCTGAGTAAAATGCTTCTGAATTTTTACACATTAGCTCTAAAAATACTCTAAGTGTAAAATCTTCCGAGGCCAAGACCAACATCTTCCGAAGCTTAAACTGAAGTCTTCCAAAGCTTAAAGGACAAAGCTTTCAAAGCCAAGAAGTGAAGACAAATTATCTTTCGAAGACTTTAAAGACATGGTTTTCTCTGATGTACTTTACCATAAAGCTGGACCATCTTTCCGCTGTAACTCTATTGACTCACCAACTTTCACAAGTTGGTGAAAAGTTACATGCTTTTGGTAACCGTACATTAAGGTCTTGAGTCCCTTTCTGTTTTATGTACTTTTATCCTTTCTATAATATATTAGGATATAAGCTATAGCATGTCATAGTCACTAGTCAAAAGTGTAAGGACCATGTACACATAGAATACTAACTGATAATACGTGAAACCAGATCAAATAGTGTGGAATCCTATTTGATTGGCTATCCAATTAGTGAGAATGTTTACGAGATCGATGTAAGAATAAACTATACTTTAAGAATGAGTAGGAATCGATCAAGAAAGAACTATGAAGTTGCATTAGGTGCTCTGGACGGCTAGGGTTTCTAGATATCGAATTGTTGTGAATACATATGTTTTTCCACATATTGAGTGGTATTTATAGGTTTGTTGTTTCCATTTGTACGACTGAACCATTACCATTGTTCCGTTGTGCGATTGAATCATGCGATTGAGTCAAACACACGACTGAAGGTTTAGTCGTGCGATTGAGTCCATCTTATGTCTCATTTGTATGACTGTCTAGTCTCCTGGTTCAGTCATGCGACTGGTCCATTAGCATGATGTATTCATGCGTATGGTCCATAAGCATGGTCCATTCGTATGAAGACTCATACGACTAGGTTGAACATATTTCTCAATCATTATCGCCTAAGAACTATGTACAACAACTTCAAACCTATAATCTAAGTTCATATATATGAATCATATTCAACAAAATAATAATATGAAATAGATAAACATTGATAAGCAACAACACTTATTATATATCATCAAATCAATTCATTACATATATGTAAGACTTGAAAGACTTTAACATTAAGCTCATAAACTAGGAACATGATGTATCTACAAACTCCCCCTTGGTCCTAGTTTACTCTATTGTCTAACTCTTTATATGTTCTTCAAACTTCTTGTACTTCTCTTCTGTTGTGACTCCTGCATGTATCTCAAATGCGAAGCAAAGCTGTATAACGTGTTGGAATTGAAGAGCTTGTACAATGTCTTGTGTGTCATAGATTAGTAGCCACTTGTATAATGTGTAAACATCTTCAGCTGACAAGTTGGTTAGCCACATCAGGTCAAATACCCGGATAGTCTTTATCTTTCCTTCTCTGTTCAGCACTATGACCGCTTCACCCATCCTCTAATCATAATACCACCATTTGAAGTATGGAGTGAAGTCTTGAGGCATTTCCCGTAAGGGAAACTTTGACATTGTGCGTGGGGGACTCCACTTCAGCACAACTTTCGGCTTCCCAGATATAGGATCCACTTCAGACCTACGGATGTACCTCTTTGACTGTTGAGGTGTGAATTTTACCCACCTGGTGTGGTATTCTTTCTTCAATGCATCCTCAAACCAACCTAACCTCTTCCTTGGATTAGCATACAGCAGATCTAAGCACGCCAGTCGGTTAAGCTCAAAACCGGGAAGAATCTTCAGTTTGGTATAGGCATTCTCCTTTGTAGGTGCGCGCTGAGATTTCATTTCAGCAAAACAAGCCGCCCATTCAGCTTACATCAATTCGACATTGGTGTCCGAAGCTTGGGCCAAGCTTTCTTCTTTCTCCTTTTCTTTCTCTACTTCATCCAGCTTCTCAAATGTACCACTGCCAAAAGTATCACCCAAATTGGGTATAACATTCCCTTCGTGATGGGCGTACTCTGGATAGTGCTCAGCTGTAACATCCCCAATCCCAATATCATCTACATCTTGTAGCTCCTTAACACTCAGTACATCGACTTCTGGAGCATCTTTGAGAATTTCATTAGGATTAAGTCGGAATATCTCAGCCAACTGGTCATCGGTCAGATCATGAATGATTTCTCCTTCTTCTGGAGTGTAGCTCACTGACCTTCTAACTATCCATTGCAAGTCAAGAATCATGGTTAATTGAGACTTGACTTGCTGAAAGGGTGGGACATTATAATCGTCTATTCGTAGAGCTTCATCTGTTTGATTAAACATTAAGAACAACACACACAAGTCATCATATAAAGCATTTAAACATAAACAGAAAAATGATGATTAATTACATTAATGTAATATAATTCAAATACAAAAGTTTCTAATTACAAATACATCTAACTATTACTTTTTTTCTTGAATAGCAGGTTCTTCAGCCGGAGGAGAAGAGGATGAGGCTACTTGATCTTAATTCCTTTTAGTTCGCCTCTCTTGAGTCTGAGGATTAGAGGCTGATGCAGATGCATCACCTTACTGATCATCATCCTCATCTTGATATTTTCGGCTCGGTCCTCCCTCCTCGACATCTTCTTCATTATCATCTTCATCCTCATCCTCATCATCATCATCATCTTCATCATCACCATCACCATCTTTGATCTTTAGAGGCTCACTCTTTGAGCCCTTTAGCTTTAGCATAGTCTTCTTATTTTTCTTCTCAAGCTATTCTATTTTCTTCACTAATGCCAGCACCAACTCATTTTGACTTGTAAGCGCATGGTGGGCTCGGCTTAAAGCTCTCTCATACAGCTCACTCTTCTCACTAAGCTCCTTGATCTTCTTGGGTTGAGCAACATTAACTTCTATCATCTTGTGTAACTGAGAAACCCTAAGGTCATTAGTTCCAAGTAGTCTAAGCATAGTGTTGTTTAGGTTAGCCAGCTATTCCTCTAACCTGATGTGGGGTAGAGAGGGTCCAACGGTGAATGGAGTGTGTGTGGAAGGACCAACTTGGTGATTGGTGGTGGTAGATGTTATAAATATGGGTGGTTGAATGTGTGTGGGATGTGGTGGAGTGGATGTGGTAGTGGTGGTAGGATGAGAGATAGTAGTAGTGGGTGGAGTGGTAGTTGTAGTAGTAGCTATGGGGGTGATGATAAGAGGTGTGGTTGTGGTGGTAGCTGTGGAAGTGGTGGTAGCTTTGGTAGTGGTGGTGGCTGCAGTGGTCGGTGTGATAGTGGTGGTGGTGTCTGAAGAAGTGATCAACGTAAATCTCGGCTTCTTACTCTTTGTCTTGTAAGGTTGGGCCATCCTCTTCTTCCTGGAGCCCTTTGCCAGAGGCTCTCTCCCTTGGTTGTTGGGTTAGTCCGGGTTGTAGTTAGGACCTGTGACATCAGTAGCGTCACCCCTAGACTCAGTCTGGTATCCACCAACCACCATGATCCCTCTCTCCGTGGCCAAGACCCAGCTCCCAACCGTCCGTACCAGAGACTCTGCATCTGACTCTTGAACTTGATCAACTAATAAGCTTTGTCGGAAGGAAGCCCCTTCAGTTTCACCAGGTGCATCACCACCCTGACCTTGGTCATCATCTTCGTCGTCATCGTCTTCTTCAGTGGGTGCCATGATGGGCTCGACGTCAGAGTCACTATCATCATGACGCCACTTCCTCCTAGCGGGCGCCACATAGTGTTCTAGGGCTAGGTGCCCAAATAGTCTCCTCACTGGGGGTTTCACTTGCTTACCCCAGTAGACCTTCATTCTCCCCAAAGTCATATCATCCATTACTTCGAGTATCAATGCATCATCTTTCTCCTTCGACAGCATAGGATGCTTCTCATCAATAATCATCTGCAAAAATTGTGGGTACATGGAGAAGCATTCCTTTCCCTTTGCCTCGAGGTTCTCTATCAAGTACGAGAGGATCATGCGTGAAAAACTGAACGGATGGTTCAGTACCAGCGCAACATATGCGTTCTAGATTTGGTCGGACATTCATCGAATCCTCCCCTCCTAGAGGCTATACACTTAATGACCACATGTGCTAAGTATTTGAATTGTGGGCACATGTTACTCTTGTTAAGTACACCGCCATTTATGTCACCGGCGTACTTAATCCTCAAAAAGCATCCCTGGATGGTGAGGGGATGTAGCTTAGTTGGGTGGGCTCCATCCTCACCTAGACCTAAGACCCGTCTCAAGTCATCCTCAGTAATCTCTATCTCTTGACCGAATATAGAGCTCCGTATATAGTGTGGCTCAGCTGATCGGTCAATCCTGGCGCTTTCCCAGAATGCCTGCTCTATGGATCTGTACGATGTGCAGGGAACAAAGATAGCCTTGAATATCCTTGATCTGCGTAGAAAGGCAATGATCCCTGTGAAGTCACAAGCATTCCTGGACGAAGAGTCAAGGTGAGCACATATGTTGTGGTTAGTGCTCATAGTCCACCTATCACCCATATTGCTGCAACACAAGAGACATATACGTTAGATTTATGCATTACAGAAGACAATTGAAACTTAAATTGTTTTGGATTAGTCCGGTTCAATCGTGCGATTGAATCATACGATTGAGTTCAGTCGTGCGATTGAGCCTGCGGCTGAGTTCAGTCGTGCGATTGAGCTTGCAACTGAACTGAGTCGTATGTTAAGCCATGCTGTTGAGTCAGTCATGTGATAGAGTTACCGAATGATTCATTCATGCGATTGAATTGCACGTCTAGCTCAATCGTGCGATTGAAGTTCATTGAGAGTGTCCATTCGCAGAATGCTCTATGCGACACTCTGACCCCGAATCTTGGTCAAATATTGATGTTAGACATCATGTTTAGACTCATTAGATTCGCTGGAACTCTAAATATCACTTAATGTCCTTCATTTCAATGATTACGTTCATTTAAGTGGTCTATTTTTAGAGAATTACTAATATCTTGATTTTAGGCGATTAGGTCATTTAGGGTTTGATTACACCGGTCGTTTTGATCGATTTCAGTCCCACAATACCTGTAGATGAACAATAGATCAGTTAGTAACACAATCGGCAAGAAATCAAGATGAGAATAATTTTTGGCAGGGTGTCTACGTATGAGCAGGTTTTGAACGATTTGGGGGGTGGTGAGAAATGCGATCGACTCATCCCTCTTTTTATACTGTCTTAATGTTCAATCGTACGACTGGACCCATATTTGTATGGCCTCGTTCCTGGGACACTCAAGGATGGTTAATCATTGAACATAAAACATATATTTACATTTAACTTTCAGAAAACATCACAGCGGAACATTAAAATAACATTTTGTTTCATTATAAATGCTTTTGCAAGTTAATACAATCGTTCATTTCAAAATGTCATTCGTTCGCATTACAATGAAAAAACTTTAAACAAAAGAATGCCATCCAAAATGCCAAGTTGCTGCTCCGCGCCATAATCAACAGTGCTCACCTGCCAACTAGAAAATGCATAAAAAGTCAGTGGTGCTGAGTTAGTTCTAGTTTTATAATAAAACATACTTTACTTTCATTAGAATCGTTCTTTACTTTATCATGTGATCACACACCATACGTACACGTAGATAATATCATTATTATCTTCATCATTCTTTAACTTTCTTTCTTTCATCGTACGTTAGTATCATTCAGTTTCGTTACTTTCATTCATACGTTCATCATTACCTCTTTTCATTCCATCAAAAACAAGAAATTTTGTTAGAACCCTTAGAAGATTAACATTTAGTCTTTTATTGTCTATTTTATATTTTGTACTAGTATAGGGACTAGTTTTGTAAATTGTTAGTTCCTTAGTTTCTAGTATAAATAGCTTAGACTAGAGTAGAATTAAAAAAAAAGTTTTTTTTAAACTGCTTTCTTACTCTTGTAATTGTCTTTGCTATATCAATGAATTGTGAATTTTGTTGATATTGCTTAATTTGATTACAATTGTTTGTGTTTTTTTTGAATTGTTTACATAAATCATTACAGATTGAATCAATTGATCCTATTGATATATATATATATGGGTTAGCCTATACATTTAATGCATACATAATAATGGATTACAAGTATTCATTACAGATATTAATTCAAGTTCTAAGCCTATAGAAAATTAACTAGATCTATTGATCCTAGACCTAACCATAACAACATCACTCATCATAATAAGACATCATATAATCATCATACATCACCCTTGGGAACTTCCCAATTCTAAGCCAAAAACTTCCTTTTTTCCTAAAATTTCAAAAATAATTCTAAGGCTTTAGGCGCCTGAGCCCTATGCAGACGCATGAGCTGTAAGGCCCCGTTTCCGGGACGCTTACAGCTGGTAAATCATCGCACATAAAACATACTTTTTCCTTCATTTAAAATCATTCATTTCTATTGCATGTGATCATACATCATACATACATACAGATAATATCATTATTATCTTCGTCATTCTTTCGTTCATACTTTCAATCATTCATTCATTACTTCCAGTGACATGTACATTACCCCGAACATTGTGATTGAAGCGGGTAACTAGGCTTGAGGTCATTCATAGACCTCGAACATTGTGCACGAAGCTGACTCCAGTACTCAGGGTAAGTACATTCACCATTTATCTTTTCTCTTTCCTTCTGGATCAATGCCATATGCTATACCCCGAACATTGTGCACGAAGCAGGTAACTGGGCCTGAGGTCATTCATAGACCTCAAACATTGTGCACGAAGCTGACTCCAGTACCTAGGGAAAGCGGCAAGGATCCCATTCATATGGTCAATCACAAAGATTGGACCCCAATGTGCATCCTTTGGGGTAGCTAACACCTACACCGTTGAGCTAACACCTACTATGGGTGTGAACCTCCATACATTTGCTTACAAGCCTTTCTTACAATCATTCATTCATTCATTAATGCATGCATTCATCATTATGTTCCTCTTTCATTATCTTTCACTTTACATTACATAATACTTCGTTCATTCATTATCAAAACACGTAAAGTCATGGGAAAGATAAACATACATCATCAGTTAGGGGATGATAAGCCGTTCTAATGTGTAACCTCGTCCCCATTCCGTCGTGGAATTTCTTCCTGAATTTAGATGTAAACCGGGTGTCACGATCGTACACAATAGACACTGGCACACCGTGACGAGTTACAACCTCCTTGATGAACAGATCAGCCAACCTCTCAGATGAATATGTCTCGCGAATCGGTAGGAAGTGAGCATTCTTCGTCAGACGCTCCACAATCACCCATATGGCATCGTACCCTTTCGAAGTACGTGGCAGCTTCGTAAAGAAATCCATGGTGATGTGCTCCCACTTCCATTCCGGTATATCCAAGGTTGGATTTTCCCATACGGCTTTTGATGCTCGGCTTTCACTTGCAGGCAAGCAAGACACTTACTCACATACCCCACCACATCAGGCTTCATACCCGGCCACCAATAATCTTTCTTCATATCTTGATACATCTTTGTGGCACCAAGATGAGTGGAGTATCGAGTCTTGTGAGCCTCATCCATTATCTTCACCCGTAGATCTCCAAAACGAGGAATCTACATTCTCCCGAATCGAGTTCTAACACCAACGTGTTTTCACCCAATTCTGCGACCAGACCTCTCATCCTCTCCGAGTTAAGATGATCTTCTTTCAGTGCCTCATCTTGAAACTCTTTGACTTGCTTCATCATATCAGATGTCATGACCAACTGATAAGCTTTCACCCGAATCGGCTCGGGTCTCTCCTTTCAGCTAAGGGCATCCGCCACCACATTAGCCTTGCCCGGATGGTAATGGATTTCACTATCATAATCCTTTATAAGCTCTGACCACCTCCTCTGCCTTATGTTCTGATCCTTTTGCTTGAAGAAGTACTTCAAGCTCTTGTAGTCAGTGAAGATGGTGCACTTCGTACCGTAAAGGTAGTGCCTCCAAATCTTTAGTGCAAAGACCACGACTGTTATCCAAGTCATGAGTAGGGTAGTTGACCTCATGAACCTTCTACTGTCGGGATGCATAGGCTATAACCATTCCTCTCTGCATTAACACGAACCCCAGACCCGAGTAGGCAGCATCAGAATAAACCACCAGATCTTCGCTCCCATCGGTTAATGACAGAATAGGAGCTTGAGTCAACCTCGCCTTCAATTCTTCAAATGCCTTCTCTTGAGCTTGACCCCATACGAACTTCACATCTTTTCGGGTCAAATTAGTCAGTGGAGAAGCAATCTTAGAGAAGTCTTGGATAAATCTTCAATAGTAGCCCGCCAAGCCCAAGAAACTACAAATCTCGGATAGCGTTTTTGGTGACTTCCATTGCATAACCGCCTCCACTTTCGCCGGGTCCACCATAATCCCGTCGGGATTCACCACATGACCCAAGAACTGAACTTCACACAACAAGAACGCGCACTTGGAGAATTTAGCATACAACTCAGGATGTCATCGATAAACACAATCACTGATTTATCCAACATCGGCCGGCACACACGGTTCATAAAATCCAAAAAAGTAGCCAGCGCGTTGGTCAAACCAAAAGACATGACAAGAAACTCGTAGTGAGCATAGCGCATGCGAAAAGCTGTTTTAGGGATTTCTCGCTCCTTCACCTTCAACTGCTGGTAACCAGATCAAAGGTCTATCCTTGAAAACCAACTGGCACCCTGAAGCTAATCGAACAAATCGTCTATTCTTGGTAAGGGGTATCGGTTCTTCACTATCAACTTATTCAGTTCGCGGTAGTCAATGCACATCCTCATACTACCGTCCTTCTTCTTCACAAACAGGACCAGAGCACCCCAAGGAGAGATGCTCGGTATGATACACCCCTTATCAAGCAGATCTTGCAACTGCTCCATCAAATCTTTAATCTCTGTCGGAGCCAAACAATACGGTGCCTTGGCAATGGGTTGGGCACCCCGTATCAAGTCAATCTGGAACTCAATCTCACGGTCAGGTGGCACTCCTGGTAAGTCTTCTGGGAATACGTCTGGAAAGTCACACACAACGGGTACATCGGATAGTTGTTGTGTTGGTGTATCCACATCCTTTACGTAGGCCAAGTAGGCACTACATCCACTCCTCATACACTTTCCCGCCACCGCCATCGAAATCACTTTCGTAATCGTAGTAACCCGATCACCATAAACCGTCACTGAAAAACCGTCAGGCGCTGTCAAACGAATCATCTTCTTACGCCACACAATGTCCGCCTCGAAGTCTGCCAACCAATCCATCCCAAGAACCAAATCAAAACCACCCAAGGTCATCACGAACGGTCTAACAGGAAACTTATGACCTTCTAGCTCCACAGCACAGCCCTCTAACATCTCAAAAATCCTGGTAGACTTACCTATGGCAGTTTCTACATCAAAGGGCGCATCAACACGTCTACTACTAACAGGCAGCTTAGCACAAAAAGCAGCAAAAATAAAACTTTTACTAGCACCTGAATCAAATAACATAGAAGCTAAAGTTTGGTTCACTAGAAACATACCGGACACGACATCAGGGTTCGTCCTAGCCTCCTCCTGTGTCATGGTGAATGCCCTAGCGCTCGCCCTCGGTCGTTCACCTCCAGTTTTCTTTGCCCCGGAACCCTCGGCCCTTGGCTTCTTACAATCCCTGCTCATATGACCACTTCCCCCGCAGTTGAAACACTTTATACTTCCACAGTCTCTAGCCATATGACCAGGCTTCCCACACTTGAAACAAACATTCAACCCTCATCTACACTCGCCACCGTGATCCTTCCCACACTTGCCACACTTTTTCAACCCGGCACTAGATGTGACCACACGGCGGTCATCCACTCGAGCATTCTTGTTACTCGTCGAGGCACCACCCCGACCAAACCTCTTCCCGTTCAAGTTTCTATCACCTCCACCCTTCCGACTACCTTCAACCACCACCACTACACCCCTTTCGTCATATAACCTTCCTGCCAAATCCACCGCCGACCTAAACATGCTTGGTCGGGCGGTGATCATGTGTCTGCTAATGTCCGTCGGCAGACCCTGAATATACCTCTTGATCTTCCGAGATAGAGGTGTCACCTGATCCGGCACTAGACGTGCCATTTCATTGAACTTTGTGGTGTACTCTTGGTGTGTCATCGTTCCCGCCTCAAATTGCAAAAACTCCCTCTCAACCTTCCCCATTTCCCGGTGAGGACAAAACTCCTCAATCACCAACTTCTTCAACTCCGACCATCTCATTCTTCCGATCACCCGACTACCCTCAGCTTGGACTATATTGTCCCACCGGCACAGAGCCGAGTATATAAATGAATGAGTAGCAAACTTCACGTTTTGGTCTTCACAGCACTCACTGATATCAAGTACAGCCTCCATTTCCCTCACCCAACGGTGAGCAGCAGAAGTAGTGCCGTTACCATCGAAAGTAGTGGGCTTGCATCTCATGAACACCCCGTAGTTACAGCCTCGTACCGCCTCCTGTAGAGGCTTTGCTTCTTCCTCTTCTTCTTCGTCATCAGACGAAACCGTCTCAGTCTCGGGCTGTCTTCCTTCGCCCATAGGTCCACTCCTTTCCCTTCTCTCCCCCTCTCTAATTGCCTTTATTACTTCGGTCACCACAGACGGTAGGATCGTCTGCATGACTTGATGCACTTCTTCCACAACCGCCTCCTTCACCGAGGCTCTCAGATTAGCACTCTCATCTCCGCCTTCTGGATGAGGGGTTTCTGGTTCTTCATGAACCACCTTTTCGGCCCTAGGCCTTCCTCTCGTAACCCGTAGTTCAGCACCACGTCCACCACCACGCGAAGCTTTAGATGATCTACCACCGGCCATCCTCTAACTCACACAAAAAGATTTAAACACTAATACGGCCATTCAAGGAAACGGCTCAGTTTATGGCAAGTATAGTAAGTCTCTAATTAAAGTGGTCAGTTGCGATTAGCCACTTACTTTACTCTTCATACCCCAAGCATTACCTATCCTGACTACATCAGCGTCTAATTCTACCAGCAACACATAAACCACATAACATGCGCACATAATACCGGTTAACTTTACAAAATTACCTGATGGCACGCAGCTACTCACATTGGCATCCCTTTCCTTTCCATCCCATTCTCAGTTTAAGTTAAGGTTTATTTTGAAAATTTACCCATTTCACTTAAACTTTAGCTCTGATACCAACTTGTAAGGCCCCGTTTCCGGGACGCTTACAGCTGGTAAATCATCGCACATAAAACATACTTGTTCCTTCATTTAAAACCGTTCATTTCTATTACATGTGATCATACATCATACATACATACATACAGATAATATCATTATTATCTTCGTCATTCTTTCATTCATACTTTCAATCATTCATTCATTACTTCCAGTGACATGTACATTACCCGGAACATTGTGCACGAAGCAGGTAACTAGGCTTGAGGTCATTCATAGACCTCAAACATTGTGCACGAAGCTGAGTCCAGTACCTAGGGTAAGTACATTCACCATTTATCTTTTCTCTTTCCTTCTGGATCAATGCCATATGCTATACCCCGAACATTGTGTAGGAAGCAGGTAACTGGGCCTGAGGTCTTTCATAGACCTCGAACATTGTGCACGAAGCTGACTCCAGTACTTAAGGCAAGCGGAAAAGATCCTATTCATATGGTCAATCACAAAGATTGGACCCCAATGTGCATCCTTTGGGATAGCTAACCCACACACCGTTGAGCTAACACCTACTATGGGTGTGCACCTCCATATATTTGCTTGCATGCCTTTCTTACATTCATTCATTCATTCATTAATGCATGCATTCATCATTATGTTCCTCTTTCATTATCTTTCACTTTACGTTACATAATACTTCGTTCATTCATTATCATAACACGTAAAGTCATGGGAAAGATAAACATACATCATCATAAGGAACATAAACATATCATTCATACATCATCATGCAGGGCATCATACATACATAACATACAT
>BJCM01206955.1:0-10157 GCA_018326385.1 Flaveria bidentis
AGTTGTTTAAGATAGTTATATAATTAACCTTTTAATTATATAACACATACACACTTTTATTATTTGATGTTATTTAACTAAATTAAACAACATTACAAATAATATCCATGAACAAAATATCCATATAAGTTGTTCAATCTCATATGCAACTTATTTAGAAAACCCATTTTCTAAATTAGTGAATTTATTTAATTGCATGATCATATCATCAATTAAATATTAATTGGTGTTTGCTAAGCTTGTTATTGGGTATGGCCCAACTTGGATCATAACGTACTAACCACATCAATGTTCTATGTGTCTTGGGCATAAAGAATCTAACAAGTATCCTCTTTAAAACATGAGCACTCTAATTACTGGACTCAAATCAAGGATTTAATATCCAAATTGACTGAGGCTTAAGCCAAGCTAGCAATAGCAAGCATGCTATTTCTGAGAAAAACTTCCAAGCCATTCTTGCATCATCCTCTCATTCAAAATTGTGTTATCAAAACAAAGGTGGGTTGGAACCAATGAAATTTCTCTAACACACTCCTATGAGTTTATTTGACAACCAAGGTGTTGTACTAAAGAGAAAGAGGTTCTATCTGCTGACCCACCTTCACATGAGTCAAAGAATGATGCAACAATGGAGACCATCATAGGGAAGAACAAGGTAATTTTACCCATTCCTACTAGTGATGATCAACCCCTGACCACCAAATCCAAAAGAAGCCGAACTAAGGTAGCCAGAAAAACTACCAAGAAAGTGGCCGAATTCAAGCTGAAAATAGACCCAGAGCAAAAGGGTGTGTTCATTTCAACTGGATTTCATATGGTAGGAAACTCTGATTCAGGAAGGGTGTGTAGTACCAACACTCTTGTCCCAAAGTATTAGAAGTTAAAGGGAAATATTGCAGATGAAGAAAAAAAGAACAAGAAAATCAATCCTCAAGTTCCCAGAAAATTAACATTCCATGCATAATGTGTGGTCTGCATAACCACATGGCCAAAGCTGGTTACTACAATCCTGCTAGCACACATTATGCAAATATTTTAAAAGAGAAGGAGTCTAGGAAGGTTTCACATTTGTACCCTATCATATGGTTCAAGTGTTAATGAACGGAAAACTTTTCTTGAAAGCAAAGTTGCTTTCAGAAGAAACTCATTCTTCCGACAGGAAAATTGCTTCAGAAGACAAATTCAAGAACACTCCAAAGAACAAAATAGTTTTGTTGAGACCTTCCGAGAAAAAAGACTGCTTCAGAAGAAAAGGTGGTAAATGTCTTTTCCGAAAAGAAAGAAGCTTCAGAAGAATGCCAAGCTAATCAAGCTTCATCAAGCTCTTTTTTTATGATCAACCAAGGGTTGGAATGGAAGATCAAAGAAGATGTTATAGCCCAAACCTCTTCTTCAAAGACATCCATTGAACCCCCATGCATAAACTTTGGTTCAATTATGTCACTATGGTTCGAAGAACCCAAGACCAACAAGGCTTGGGTTTCTAATCAAAACTAATCATCTCATCTTATGTGTAAGGACATCCGCATGACAATCATAACAATATATGGATTGTGGATAGTGGATGCTCTAGGAACATGATAGGGAATAGATCTCCCCATCAACAATTTCCACATTTTGATGGAGGTACTATCCAGTTTGGAGGTGAGGCTAGAGGATATATTTCTGGCAGAGGGAGTATATCCAGTAGTAATTTAAAATTTGACAAAGTAAAGTTTGTCAATTAGCTTGAACACAACCTATTAAGTGTTTCTCATATTTGTGATCAAAAGCATCAAATGCTCTTCACAGAACATGAGTGCATTATCCTCAAACCCGTGATGACAATTCCTCAGGAATTGGTGCTTCTTAGATCTCCCAAGAGAGGGGATATGTAAAAGCTAGATATGAACAATGCTTTCCCACTAGGTGAAGTATCATGCTTTCTTTCTAAAGCTGATACTGATGAGTCAACCTTATAGCATAAATGAATGTGTCATGTTTTTTTTAGTTTTAAATCAATGAATAAGTTGGTTAAAACCAATTTCGTACATGGTTAGCCTAAAAAGGAATTTTTTTGCAAAGATAATTGTGTTGCATGCTTGAAAGGAAAGCAACATAGGGCATCTCATAAATCCAAGGTTGTTAACTCTATCACTACTCCATTACACTTATTGCACATGGATCTTTTTGATCCCACAAGTATAATGAGCATTGGAAGGAAATCATATTGCCTTGTGATTCTTGATGATTTTACAAAATTTACATGGGTATTTCTTTGATAGAACTAAAGATGAATCTACTAAAACTTTGAAATATTTTAATCTTAAAATAGAAAATCAAATTGATCACAAGGTTAAGATAATTAGAAGTGATCAAGGGACTGAGTTTAAGAAATAAGTGCTTGACTTATTCTATAACTCAAAAGGGATTGCCAGACAATATAGTGCTCCCAGAACTCCTCAACAAAATGGTTGCTCAGACCATGTTAGCTTATTCAAATCTGCCTCTAACATTCTGGGCAGCGGCAGACAGCACTGCATGCTATGTGCAAAACAAGGTTTTTGTAGTTAAGCCACAAGGAAAACCCCTTATGATCTATAGAACAAGTGGCCAGCGTTCATTGGCTTTCTAAGTTCCTTTGGCAATAGGTGTACCATACTTAACCCAAAGGAAAATTTGGCAAAATTTGCTGAAATGTCGGATGATGCTATCTTTGTTGGATATTCCTCTGACTTTATTGCTTATAGATTTTACAATATTAAAAATCAAAAATTTGAGAAATCATCCAACATTGTTGTTAATGAGCACACTCCTTGTGTTAGGAGGAATGGCCCTAATCATATTTTATACTTTGAATTGTTTCCAAACTATTCTAAACCATCTTGTGAGAATGTTTCAGCTTTAACAGGTTCTCAAAGTGACTTTGATGATGATCAATTATTTGACTTGCCCAGACTTTTTCCAAGTTCTCCAAGAGTATTTGAACATCAAGCTCCCACAACTGGTAGATCTGACAGCATGACTATCTCAAAAACCAGTGAATCTTCAACCAGTTATCAGCAAAGTGACTCTCACAACTCATCAACTGATAATGAACAACACCAAGCTAATGGAAGTAGCATTTTGAAGGAACAGGCAAGTGTTAATACAACTTCTCAGCCAACTAACATTGATGATGTTTCGTTTTCATTCAATTAGTCCTTAATGAATGAGTGTGAAACATCAATTAGACCAAGTGTTCAAGCTCTTGAGCAAAATATGTCCAATCTGGATCTATCTTTGCACCTGGTGGTGATTCCTAGGCTTAGGATTCACAACACTCATCTAGTTGAGAACATCATAGGAGAAGTCTCTAAAGGTATGAGAACAAGGAGAAAGACTCACAATAGGAATGTCTACCTGTACTCATGATTTTTGTCATAGATAGAACCCAAGAAGGTAGAAGATTCCTTGAAAGATAGTAACTAGGTTGAATCAATGCAATAGGAATTGCTTCAATTCAAGAGATAAAAGGTTCGGAACCTCTGTCCATTATTATCTGCTCAAGTACCTATAGGCACCAAATGGGTATTCAGAAATAAAAGAGACGATAGAGGCTTGATTATCAAGAACAAGGCAAGACTGGTAGTTCAAGGATATACTAAAGAGGAAGGAATTGATTATATTGATGTCTTTGCAATTGTTGCAAGACTTGAGGCAGTTAGGATCTTCTTTGCTTATGTTGCATTCAAGAACTTTATTGTCTACCAGCTTAATGTCAAGTGTGCCTTTCTATATGGGGATATAGATAAGGAATTCTACGTGTGTCAGCCTCTGAAATTTGAAGACCCACAACACCCTAACTATGTCTGCAAGATGGATAGAGCTCTATATGGGTTGCATCAAGCACCTCGGTTATGGTATGAGACCTTGTCTCAATTTCTCCTGAAGAATGGATACACTAGAGGTACCATTGATAAGACTCTCTTCATAAGGAAGTCTGGGAAAGACAATTTGCTCATCCAAGTCTATGTCGATGACATCATATTTGTTCTTCAAATGATCAAATATGCAAAGACTTTGAAAGCATTATGAAGAAAAAGTTTGAGATGAGTTCCATGGAAAAATTGGACTTTTTCCTTAGAATTCAGGTGAAATACATGAAGGAAGGGTTCTTCATAAATTAATTTAAGTATGTCAAAAACATTCTAGAAAGATTTGAGATGAAAGATTATAAGTCAGCCAAGACACCTATACCCAAAAACCATAATCTCTATCTTGACTCTGAGGGGGAGGATACTGATCAACATCAGTATAGGGCAATTATTGGTTCTCTAATGTTTCTCACAGCAAATAGACCTGATATAATGTTTACAACTTGCATCTATGCAAGATATCAAGCTGCTCCAAAGGTGTCTCACCTAGTTGTTGCCAAGAGAATTCTCAGATACCTCAAAGGAGCACCTAAACTAGGTGTCTGTATCTAAGGAACAACAATTTCAATCTCTATGGCTATTTAGATAGTGACTATGGTGGCTACAATATTAACAAGAAATCAACATCAGGAGGATGTCAATTTCTTGATTGAAGAATTATCTCATGGAAATGCAAGAAGCAACATGCGTTTCAACATCTACTACTGAAGCTGAATACATTGTTGCTGCTAGTTGCTATGCTCAACTACTATGGATTCAGAACCAAATGATAGACAAAGGATTCAACTTCATGAGTTCTTCTATCCACATTGACAACAATAGTGCTATCTCCATAACTGAAAATCCAATAAAGCAATCCAAGATAATGCACATTGATATCAAGTATAATTTCATTAGAGATATTTGTGATAAAACTCTGATCAAACTAATCAAAGTAGATTCAAATGAACAATACATTGATTTGTTCACCAAGGCCTTTTATGAAAAAAGATTTAAGTATCTCATTACAGCTATTAGGATGATAAACATTGATTAGTATATCTTATTTGAAAACCTTTATAAAAATATGTAAAGTCTTTTCTCAAAACAATCTATGCCCTGCTACAAAAGGTCCTTATAAATTCTTCTAAGTATATTTCTTCAGAAGAGGAATTAACCCTTGAAAGATGTCATATATATCTTTCAAAGCAAATTTCCTCCAAGGAAATTTTCTTCTCAAAAGAGTTTTTTGTCTCAAAAGAAGTGATTGATTGCATATCAGATCTACTTCCAAAGCTTATAAAACTCTACATTCGAAAAGCACATTTTACTCTCGGAAGTAAGAAATTTACCTTTGGAAGCAAAATTGGCTTCGAAAGAAGATTACCTTCGAAAATCTTTTATACTCGAAAGAAGACCTTACTGTGTAACGGAAATCTTTGGGCCCCACACAATAAAAAGCAAAGATGTTATTAATGATGTTGGAATCTTTTAAATGGTTTTTTTAATTTTACTACCCCTGTCACATCTTACCCCAAACCATCTTTTCATCTTATCCAACCCCAAAACCGCCATTTCACCTATTTAAATAATCCTGACTCTTCATTTTAATCTTTTTACCAAATTTACTGCCCAAAAGCTTCCTTCACCTTCAATTCACCTAAATTCAAACTCATTTCTCTCCAACCTTTTTTCCACAATGGCACTTAACCCTCAAAAAAACCAAGTCGCACTCATTGATTCATCCAAGGATGCTTACTTCTCAAATATCATCTCTGTAGAGATTATATGAAGAGGCTGATGCAACCCAAACACTCAAAGTCTTTCCTGCATGCTGCACAAGTACATTGAAGAAGAATGCTTTGGAAGTTTCACACATGCAACAGAGATACTCTAAGTGTGAAATTTTCCAAAGCCAAGACAAATATCTTCCGAAGCCAAAGATGAAGTCTTCCGAAGTTTCAGAGACAAAGTCTTCCGAAGCCAACACTTGAAGACAGATTTCTTCCAAAGACTTTTAACAACATGCTTTATCTCATTTACTTTTCCATAAAGTTGGACCCCTTTCTACTGCAACTTTGTAAAGTCACCAACTTACATGAGTTGGTGAAAAGGTCCATGCTTTTGGTAACTATACATTTAGGTCTTGAGTCTGTAGCTTTCTACTTCATGTACTTTATCCTTTTTGTAATATATTAGGATGTGAGCTCCGGCATGTCATAGTCACAAGTCAAAAGGCTAACTGCCTTTTGACTCTACAGTTGATTTTGTTTTGTGTCTAGTCAATTGTATCCAGCTAGCCTTCAAAGTATGGCCGACTGTAGGATGTAGTATATGTATCTCAAGTACTTGTAACTTTCCTTCATTATTTGTAACACTTGTAATAGAACTTGAGAAAGCAATATACTACAATCTTAAAAACCTTCTCCTTGTGTATCTTGTTCTCTTGTTCTGACTCTTACTTACTTGTGTTCTTTGTATCATCTATTATGGTTAAACTAGTCTCACTGTTTCATTAAGTTAAGTAACTCCCCTCTTTGTGATGTTGTGTTGTAAGTGACCACCCTTCAACGGTCTTGCATTTGGTATCAGAGCTTTCCAGGCTCTTAATAAAAGATCTCATCATCTTTAAATCCCTCACACACACACAAATACTTAAACTTTTCAAATGGCAGCCATTTCCAAAACTGATATGGAAACTGGAACCATGAACAAATCCCCACTATTCACTCTTGATGACTTTGACATCAAGAATGAAAGGTTTCATCAGGTCTCTAGATTCAAGAATGTGGGAGTCTATTGAGAATAGACCTTACATACCAAGAACCTCTTCTGCTACTGGTGGTAGTATGATCCCCAAGGTTATGGATGACTACTCTGATGAAGATAGGAAGAAAGTAGAGATTGACCAGAAAGCCATGACAGCCCTTTAGACTGCTCTTCCTAACTTTGTGTACAGAGGTTTCAAGAAATGCAAAACAGCTAAGTAGCTATGGGATGCAGTGAAACTGATGTATGAGGGTTCCTCTAAAGCAAAGGAGAACAAGAACGATCTCCTAAAGCAGCAGTTTGAAAACTTCACCTTCAAAGCAGGTGAAACCATGACTCAACAATACTTCTGGTATGTTGAGATTGTGGATACCCTAGTGGATGGAGGAGTTGCTCTTAAGAACAGAGACATTGTAAGGAAGTTCATGTCCTCACACCTAGGAAATGGACACACTACTGTGTGGTTATCAAGAGGACTGAGAACCTGAAAACTCTCACTCTGACAGAGTTATATTGGATTCTCAGTGGCTACCAGATGGAGATGAACATGCAAGGTTCATCTGGCAACTATAATAATGAAATGAGTTCAACCTTTCATGTAGTTGAAAGGGATAGCATAGAACCCCAACATCATCTCATATGCCATGGTAACAACTCACCAAAGGGTCCTTTCATCACCTTCCTTAAGACACCAAGGGAGAACTACACTCAAGGAAGACCATTCCAAGAGACAAGTTCTTCTCAAGCCTTTGTGTCTTCTGATGAAAGTTGTGGCAGCTTTCTTTTCACCATTGAAGACCTAGAATGTATCCATCCAGATGATCTGGAATACATGTAGATAGTCCAGCAGATAGTTCTTCTCACTCATAGAGCCAAGAAGTTCTACAAGCAGACTGGAAGGAAGTTTCTAAGCAGTGCAGCCAATGGAAAGTTTGGGCTGGACAAAAGCAAATTCAAGTTTTACAACTGTAACTTGATGGGCCACTTTGCCAAGGAGTGTAAGGCACCTAGAACAAATGGTGGCCAAGCATAGTCCAAACCAAACTACACTGATAAAGCTAACTAGAATGACAAGCCAAAGCAGCAAGCTATTGTTGCTATTGAAGAAGGAGGCTTGGACTGTAGCTTTTAGGTGGAAGATACTTCTCCAAACCAAGCATTGATGGTAGATCATGATGAAGCCAAGGTATTGGAACATATCTGTACCCCTGAATGCATTGCTAAAGTTAATAGATACAGGTCCTACAACTTAGAAATGAGATCTAATCTTGAGTCCTTGAACATCCTAAAAGTTGATTTTAGAAAGTCTGAAAATGATTATAAACTGAAGATAGAGGACTTAGAGAAAACTATTTCAGTTCTAAAACATGAGCATACAAATTTGAGGACTCAAATCAAAGATCTCATAACTAAGCTGACTAAGTGCCAGGCTGAGTTTGTGATTAGCAAAGTCAGGGCTGAAAAGTGTGTTCTTGAAGAAGAGACCTTCAAGAACATGATATCCTCATCCCTGCACAACAAGGTTTGTTATCAAAATAAGGAGGGACTAGGATCTAATGAGATAGCTCCTCCACACACAATCTTGTCTGTAAGATCACCTAGGTGTGGAACTTGTGAAGATGAGCTTCATCTCATAGATCCTTTGAGTGAAGAGAGAAATGAAGTGATAGTGAAGAATTCCTCTGAGAAGAGTGAAGAGGAGGATTCTAAGAAAGGCCACTATCCTTCAGAGGAGAAGAAGACTGTGATGACCAAGTCAATGAGAAAGAACTTGATCAGAAAGTGCAAAAGAAGAGCTAGGAATGCTAAAGAGATCAAGGTTACTTTTAATTCTAAGCAAAAACAAATTTTTATCTCTGCAGGGTTTGAAGTAGTAAAGACTGAAGACATCAACCTAAACTCTTCGGCTAAGAGTTTTGGTCCATGTTCAAATCATCTCAGTATCAAGAAGAAGACTTATCTATTGTGTACAACTGCTACACAGACTGGACCATCCAACTCCAAGAACAGTCCTCAACCCAAAAGGACTGTTTCAGCATCTGCAAGATGAGGGTGGAGAAGGGATGTGACCAAAGTTAGTCTTGTTCTGAGCAGAAGACTCTTGGGAAGAAGAAAATGGAGTGTGTCATGTGTGAAAGTACTGCTCATCTTGCTAAGGATTGTCCATACAATCCTAAAGGTACTCTTCACATGACCAAGACAAAAACTTCCAAGAGTTCCAAGAAGATTCATGCTTTGAAAGGAAAATTTGTTTCCTTCGGAAGCTCCAAAACTAAGCAGAAGGCAAGTGGAAAATTGCCTTCGGAAGAAAAGTTAGTCTCGGAAGGAAGGAATACTTCTGAAGCACTGAAGTCTGCTGCAGTGTTTGTAGAATCTTCCAAAGGTTCAGTCATCAAATCTTCCGAAGTCTCAAAAGATTCCAAATTATTAAAGGTCAAGCCTATGCTTCCCTTTAAGAAAGTCCAAGCGACTAAAAATTCTCCATCAATAACAGCTCAAGATCCTCAAAGCACAACCATAGGATCCATTACTGTTGCATTACCTTCTGTTTCTCTTAGTGAGCCCAAGACAAGTAAGGCTTGGGTTTCCAAATGTAACTAATCATTTTCTCTGTGTAGGGACAGCTCAAGACAAACAAAATGTCTGGATCATTGATAGTGGTTGTTCCAGACACATGACATGCAATAGGTCACTACTCTAGAACTTTGAAATGATTAATAGAGGGCCAGTTGCTTTTAGAGGAGATGAAAGTGGTTACATTTCTGGAAGGGGAAAGGTCACAAATGGTAAGCTCAGCATTGAAAATGTAAACTTTGTAAAGGAGCTTGGGTATAATCTTCTGAGTGTATCCCAATTTTGTGATCAGATTCATTACATGCTCTTTACTAGTCATGAGTGGATTGTTCTCAAGCCCGGGGTGGTCATTCCTCATGAGCATATTCTTCTTAGAGCCCCCAAGAATGGGAACATGTACAAGATGGACTTGCAAGAAACCTCTCCCTCTGGAGATGTTTCATGCTTTTTGTCTAAAGCCAATAGTGATGAGTCTTTTCTATGGCATAAAAGAATATGCCATGTAAACTTTAAGAACATGAATAAACAAATTAAGAATGCTTTGGTAACTGGAATGCCAAAGAAAGAGTTTACAATTGATGATCATTGTGTTACATGCCTGAAAGGGAAGCAACATAAGGTATCTCATAAGCCTAAAAAGAAACTCCATCACTACACCCTTACAATTGTTACATATGGATCTCTTTGTCCCCACCAGTGTAATGAGTCTAGGAAGGATCTCTTATTGTTTAGTGATCACAGATGAATTTACAAGATTCACTTGGGTCTTCTTCCTTAGAACTAAGGATGAGACTCTTGAGATTCTAAAGAATTTCATCCTAAAGATTGAGAATCAATCTGATCACAAGGTCAAAATCATAAGATGTGATCAAGTAACTGAATTCAAGAACCAAATCCTTGATACATTTTGTGATGAAAAGGGTATTACAAGACAATACA
>BJCM01206956.1:0-24532 GCA_018326385.1 Flaveria bidentis
TACACACATACACACATACACACATACACACATACACACATACACACATACACACATACACACATACACACATACACACATACACACATACACACATACACACCTACACACATACACACATACACACATACTGTCACACCCCGACCGACGGCGGAATCATCGAGGTGGACGGATGTTAAACGATTGTTCATAGAACATGGAACTAATTAAGTTGGAATTATATTAAATATCATTATTTATTGAATATTACAATACAATAAAGTCCATACAATACAAAAGTTTCAAACAAAAAAATAAAATATTTAGTTAAACTAGGTCCAAGTCTTATATGAGGATGAAGAGATCCTCAAGTATCAAACCTGAAACATGTTAAAAAATAAGGGGTCAACTTTGAATGTTGGTAAGTTTCCATAGGTTAAACACACACACACACATACATATATATATATATATATATTAAACGGTTTACAAGTAGCAATTCATGTCAATGGTTATGAATTATGCAAGTTTATATAACACATATAGCTACAATCAAACCTCAACTTAATTACAATTTTTAAGATTGACTAAATGTACTTGGTTCCCATGATAAACAAGTCATACGTCATCAGGAGCCGGCAATACATCGGCTTTAGCACCAAATAGGCTTGTCAGGCCCATAGATCTAAGACGTCGTTAGGCTAGCAATAGTTAATGATTGTCAACATATACTGTATCTCGTATAACGCTCACAATAATATTAATAACCATGACAAAAAGTAAAGATGAATTGCATGTATATTTACGAGTATCAAGATGTTTACAAGTGTACGTTTATAAAGTTAACATGTTTCACCCTAAAAGGTATGAAATAAAGTAAAAAGGGGCATGGAGAAACTCACATGGAAAATTCACGTGCTATAAGTTACATTTAAGATGATTATAAGAACATAAGATGGTTCCAACGATTCTTTCACAATTCAACCTAAGATTTGGTGTCTTAGGATTAGAATAAAGATAAGTTTCAAAGAGTAACTATAAATTAGGGTTTCAATTGAAATTTGAGGGTTTTAATATGTAAAATATAATAATTCAATCAATAATATTTTGGTTCAATAAAGATGGTATGAACCAATTAAAATAAAATAATAGTGAATGATTCAATAATTTAATTTATTGAATTAATAAGGATTGAATATGATGTGTAAAAGAAATAATTAATTTTATAATTAATTATTTAAAATTGATAAAGGTACTTAATTGAATACTTATTTAGATGGCTTTAAAATTATTTTATAAAGTTTTGAACTTTTAAATGATTTATTATAAAAATCTTATAATACAAGATTTTAGTAATAAGAATAAAGTATAATATATTTTTTATAAGCTTCAAGAGTTTTAAATAAAATTTTAGATAATATTAACTAAATATGATACAACATGATTAGATGGATAATTAATTATTTAAGTATTTATTTAAATAATCATTTATATAATTAAACATTTAAAGTATTTATAATATGTAGTTTTAAAGTGTTTTGAAATAATCCAAGTTTGGACTATAATATATTTATAACATATAAATGACCTAATAATATTTTTATAACCTTTTTATTCTTTAACAAGTATTTAAAGTTAAAATTATAAGTTTTAAAATCTTTAAAAAATTAACTTAATAATTTACAAAATGTTTTAGTTAGCAAAATAATATTTGTTTAGATTTATTATTTTATTAATATTTTTTTCTAATTTAAAAAATGTATAAGAAACCATTATTATAAAAACATAGCAGCGGCAGGGTTTGAACCCTTGACCTGCCATGTGTAGGTGTTTGATGCTAACCAACGGGCCAAAGCCCAAAGCTTGTCTTAGAACACACATTAATTAATATAAATTATTCTTCAAGTAATCCCCCAAATCCTTATAAACACTAGAATCAATTGCCATCAAATTGAACTTCAATTCGGGCATGTTAATCAAATTAACATTAGGTCTTTGTTTCCCCATGTTAAACCGAGTATAATGATATGTGTAACTTACATGATTAGAATCAAATTAAGGGATATGAAATGAGGAATAGGTTGCGACTGTGATGAGCAAGATTCTCCTTGTAAGAGATGATTACTATCAAATTAACTTCGTATGAAGCTTCTTAGGGTGTTAATGATGATTTCCCCTCAACCAATTCAGGTTAAGAGAGCTCGGAAGTTCGATTTCGATTGAGTTGCAGGGCCAATGAAGGAGCGATAACCGAAATCAATGGGGGTGAACTCGGTAAGCGCAATTGAGTGTACATATAGTTTGTAAAAGTCTATTAGAAGCGTAACCCTCTGTTAAGTATCATTGATTTAATCGGTTACACTAAGAACGTGTCAAGACTTTGAATCGATGCTTCGGTTTCGAGTGCACAACTTCAATAATCGAAATAAATTCAATTGGAGTCGATATAGTGTTCGAAACCAGTGTAGGAGAGTTAAGGAGTTGTTTAATTATCTTTTAATCGATCGTTTTGGGGGATTGAATGGTCGCCGAAGCTCGACGGACGGCGATCGGAGATGAAGAATCCGACAGGGATGGTGGGGGCAGTTTGGGTAAATTTGGTTTTTAGAATAAATTTACACTTTGGTCCCTGATGTTTTAAGGGCTTATTATTTTATGTCCAACATTTTTATAACAAAGTTTCATGAATTATATTTTTAACCCCAAACTTATTAAACCCAATTTATAATGAAATATTTGTTGTCCATTAAAACTTTATAAAGTTCATAATTAACAGAAAATACTTTTCTCATTAATTATTAATTTTAATTAAATCTCAAACCTCATAAATAACAATTAAACTTTGTAAACTTATAAAACTTTACTTTATGCATCATAAAATTATTATATATTGTTTAAATGGTTTAATATTTTAAATAAAATAATTTTTATGGTGCTTATATTTATAATCTATATGATTTATTAGAGTAAATAGGTTTATTAAAGATATTTATATCATATTGTTGTTCAAAATGAGTTCGGGGTCGGGTTTATAACTTGGAAATGGCGGATGTTACACATACACACATACACACATACACACATACACACATACACACATACACACATACACACATACACACATACACACACACATACACACATACATACAAACATACATACATACATACATACATACATACATACATACATACATTGGTAGGTATGTATGTAGGTTTGGCCGTCTGGTTCGTCTGTACTGAGTCCGTCTGTAAACCCCGTAAGGCAGAAGGTTTGGCCATCTGGTTGAAGGTAGGCCGTAAATTATGGTGTAACGCGATATATTAAGGATTGTTTTGAATTTTAAAACCTATATAATCCCTAACATTAGGGTTTCGAACCATGACCTGCCTCCAACCCCAAGAACGAATATTTTGTCAATTTGGAGCCATTAGAACTCTCTCTAGTAATCATTTGATCAATGATTCATGTAAGTAAAATGACGATTGAAGAGATTATGATGAAGATGCAAGGCTAAACCACTCGTGATCATCTCCGGGTGGACGGTTTTGTGATTGAATTATGCATGCTTATGCTTTTACTTAGTTAAGACATAAACTTTGATTTTTCAACAACTTCTCTTCGCTTATGTGTTTTGAATCATGTGTTGATTAAAGATTCTTGATAGTGTATTTGATTATTGCTTATCAAGTTATCAGTTTTACATTGTTAACCATTGAGTAGTAATTAGGTTATTATCATCAATTGGTGATTGCAAATAAAGTTTCTAGATTGTAGCAATAGTTAGTTTACTAATCAATTTACATAATCAGTTATCAAGTTGGTAATTACCTTTTAACATATGTGATAAACAAGTTATATATATGTGACTTCAAGATTAGGTAAAACATAAGCTGTGTATTCAATTACATTCCTGAAACCCTATTGTGATTCTTTTCATCTCAATAGTTCTAAACCAAGTCCAAGTTTTTGTTATGTTTATTAAAGTGATCGTTTTTATCTGGTACCGTTAAAGTGATAATAGTCTATTTTTAATTATTAAGTTAGTTAAATAATCAAATGAATCATGTAACACTAACCACATGCGCCCTGTGGATATGATGCCTGACTTACCCTAGCTACCTAGGTTAATTAGGTTTTTGCATGACCCAAACGACTGGTCATCACAGGGACCACTAGCTTAGGGCCCAAAAAAATTTAAAATTTTGTTTTATTTTTTATTTTTTTATTATATATGTTTTTTTAATAGTAATAGCCTGATTAACCCAATCAAAAAGTTTAACCTAATTTTCTTTTAACCTAGATACAAATTTTAAGGCCCATTTTTATTAAATAAACTTGTTATTTATAACTTATTTTCATCAACCCAACTAAAGGCCTCTTTAAAAAAAAACTCAAATCTCAATTCTTGGTCGACTAGGAATAAAAGAAAAAAAATCCAATATAGACACACGCTAGTTTATTTTATTTAATTCGTTTGAGCCTAAAAGCTTTTTTTCTCATCTCGTCCAGATCGCTAAAATCCTCAGGACCGACCCTGCTTAAAACCACTACATAACTTAAAAGAGACATAATACATAAAGTGACCAATTTCTCTACATGAGGGGAGCAAAGTGAACATTAGCCATGTGAAGTGTAGATAGAAAAGGAAACATAGTTTGAACTTTATACTTGAGGGGTGAGAACTGTAATAACTTGGTATACTAAGGAGTAGATTGTAATATGAAAAACAGTTAAACGACAGTGGAAGGGAATAATCATGGCTAGATTTACCTTTACATATAAAACTATAAATAATAAACCTCTCAATAAGAATTGATATTACAGTGAGATGGAATAATCATGGTTAGATTTACCTTTTAATTAAAGTTACAAAGATCACATTGTTGGTTTTAGTAACTTTTATATGCGTCGTATATAAATACATACAACTATACATCACACGCATATAAGTTTTAAATTAATATGAATAAAAACATGTAAATGACTCAAGGTTGTATGATTGGTTTTAGAAGAATATTCTTACCTTTAATTTAAGAAGAGAACTTTTATAATAATGATTTTTTTCCTAACTCTAGCTTCAATTTGTATGTATTTATTTTGTTTTCACTAAGATAAATATTCTTTTTTCACGACAAATACATATACACTATATTTAGTAAACACGTGTATTACACCGGTTGACTAAATAAATATTATTTCTAATAAAAATTTACTAATTGTACAACAATATTTTAAGATAAGTTATGATTAAAACTGCATATGAGTAACAAATATAGGTAATAAAACAATGATATCAACTTATTAAACTTTAGTTTTTAAACTTTTTTTGTTTTTCCCAAAAAAAAATTAAACATTTTATTTCAAAACAAATCGCTATAAAAACATGTCACTTAAACTAAATTATCATAACTCCCAATTTTAAATGCTTTATAAAAAATTACTTTTTAAAACAATAATTTTAAAATATCTAGTATTCTTAAAAAATTTGATATTTAAGAGAAATTTCTTATTTTATAAAAAAATATTTATTTAAAAATAACATTAATAAAAATATCTCTTTCTTAATTTATTAAAAACTATTTCTAATCTAACAAAAGCTAAAATAATAATTTTAGTAAATAATGCAACTGTTTAATAAAATATAGAAGCGATAAAATTTTGATAAGAAGAATTGTGGTGCTGCCACGTGCCCATAAAAAGAGATATTTCTTATTTTATAAAAAACTATATTAATTTGAAAAAGAGTTAAAATGATGATATTAATAATTAATAGAATTATTTAATAAAAGAGGTAAACGGAAAAAATTGATGATGATAAATGTGATGTTGTAACATATCTTTCTTAGTTATTATTTTATTAGAGTAAGTTAGGATGATTCACACACTCACTTTAAATTCTATATTTTACTAAGAAACACTTAATCTTAATAAATACATGTAATTTTATTGTCATCAAATTGTTTTAGTTAATTGTGATTTCTTTAAAACTAGGAGATGTTGGCTCACACTTGCTCGTGAGTAATTAGGTTTTTGCACTAATAAATTATGTGGACTTAAAGGCAGTTCCTCTTGTAAGTACTAGTGCGGCACAGGGTCTCGTTTCCTAGACAACAAGTGATGGAGCGATAAGCGAAATATCAATCACGATGGGTAAAAGCCTCTTGAACTTTCCTCAACATTATTAAGAGGAAATGGTCCACTAATAGGAATTGGTATATCAACGGAACTCATAAATTAGCACCTTCACAAGTGGTAGTTGTGCGATCATAACAACAATGTCATAAACTTAAACCGTGTAGTCACCAACAATTATGCATTTAGCAATAACTTCTGTTAATATTAGCAACCAAATGTTGTGATTTTTCACAAGCTATAAGCCATACACTTCTATCTATTATAAGGTTTCATACCAATAAACACATGTTTGTTCCCGATTAATAGTAAATTATACTATTAAGATCTCAATAGTACCATCAAAATACGTTAATTTGATGGTAATTACATGAGTGACAGATATATTCATGAGCTTAACTACTACAAAACCTATGTGTATCATGTGTATGCCAAAGGTGCTTTGGGCAAACCTAGTGCTACATAACTTCCACATGTGAAAGGTCTAAGAGGGTGTTAGCTCAATTTAAGTATGATATATGTTGTCTTATTTTCGTAATCCTGCAAAAGGTTATTTGCATGACTCAAACACGAAATTTCTGGGTCAAATGATAACAACTCTATCAATGTTATGAGGTTCTTCATGCTAAATGTGCTTTAAATTCATTAAAATACATATTTACTTTTATATCATTCTTAAAGATAATCACTATATTCTATTTCATCTACAAATATAGATTACAATTGTATATAATATATACGCGCGCGCGTGTGTATATATATGTGTGTGTGTGTATATATATATATATATATATATATATATATATATATATATATATATATATATATATAATTTATTACTTACATGTTAATGATTCTAACGTTCAGATATTACAATTGTATTATATATCTTTTTGTAACATCAGGGATGTGATATGTTGGTTTATCTTAGTGTGACAAATGATTTGAATACTTAAATGGCTGTCAAACAAAAAAGAAACATTGAAATAAAAGTTAACGAATACATTAAAGAGGTTCAAAATTTGGCCCCTTAGTTAAAGATAATCTTATAGTTCAGTAAGCAATTAAAGTAACAATTGACAAAGATTGATACAATTGTATTTAGTTTGTCGATTGTTTTTTTATAAGTTTCGTTTGTTTGATTATAATAGTTGATGTAATTTGTCTCACTCTTATGGTAACAACCGTCAACAACAACGTACTTCGTGGCATCATGCTTTTCTGAATACTAATAGGAGAAAACAAGGTATACAAACAAGTTATAGTCTCGAATTAGACAATTCAAAGAACGCGTATTTTCACATCCAAAAACACAAAAACTTGTTTTTTTATTATGACAAAGTATATACGCAAACATAACGATATTCTTTTGGGTTTTATATCTAAACAAAAATATTTATGAATGAAGTAATAACCAAATTAAAAGATATGAATGAATGGATGATGTTTTATTTATTAAATAGAAAGTCAGAAGATGGTCTAAAACATTATATATACAAAAAATAATAACTTAGCAGTGTGTCTTTATGTCTAAGAGTTATTTGTCAACTTCTGAATCATTAAGTGTTGAATCATTAAGAGATCTGAACCATTAAGAGGTTTGGACCGTTAATAGTTAGTATATCGTTTAATATTAAAATGCAAATGTCTGGCCAATTTAAATAAGAGGTCTTAACCATTCAGCAATATACCTCTTAATCATTCACCACTATTATAATGCTTAACCATTCAAAGGAAAATGTCTGAACCATTCAGACATTTGTTCACGAAACAAACAGTCCGAATCATTAAATGCTGAATCATTTAGACATCTGAACCATTAAAAGACTAATTAAGAGGTTGTCATACAACCCTTTATGTTTTATAATAATACCAATAAAATACCATAAAAGAAATAACGCAAGAAGCCAAGCATAAGATACAAGTTATATCTCACGTATCCATAAATTTGTCTTTCATCTACCTTGCAATAAATAAAACACAAATTTGATTCGAGTATCTACTTTATATACTCAATATCAAAAAGAATGCCTTGTCGTTGGTCCCGTTAGAAGTTGTATGAGCAGCATGCATATTTGAGTTTCAATAAATACTTTACAATAAAAAACACATGAATCAATTTCAAGTATTTCTACTGAATGTATTGTGTATACGTCATAGGTCATGATATATAAATCATATTTGAGTATCTACTTTTTATACTCGTACATGATTCTCAATTTATGTATTACGCTACCCTCGAAATATAAAATAATACGGGAGTAAAAATAGACATTTATTTTTTTTAGCATTAGATATTTTTGTGATATTTTTGTGATATTGTTTTTATTAAATTTGAAAAGTAGAAAAATAATAAGCTTGTGGTAGAAGGGAGGTATAATTTGTGGATGTGCTTAGCTGTAAACGAGTCTAATTGCAAATGGACCACCGTCATTCACACACTACAGCTCACCACTAGATTGTGACACAACCATACCCTGTGCTGCCACTACAGGGTAACCCACCCCATTTAATTAATATTACATTAATACTATTTTAATATTATAATGACATAACCATTTCACATTACATTCTAAACAAAACACTAATTGTTAAAGAGATTAAATGAACCAAATTATTAATTCACTATGCATGTTGTCTTCTCCCTGCATTGCTAAGCTAATATATTCATTAAATTGTTTTCATAAAAAAGTACACATGAAACATCTAATGCTAATCGAAAGTCATTTTATTCTTAAAGTCTACATCTAATATTGTTGGATTTTTGAATTCAAATTAACTCTACAAAGCAACCTTTTATCACCTCTAGGTGGGTTCTTTGAGCAAAGGTGGATAATATGTTTTTCTTCTTTTGGGACGTCTTTAAAATCTTTCATTGTTAGGACTGATAATGCTTGGGCCTGCTTCATTGCATCATCATCTTCATTTATTTTATATGCACTCAAAAGGCCTCATAAATTATGTACAAAAAATAAACCAAAACTATCAAAATAAACATATAAAAGGAAAGGAACACAAACGTTGAGCCTTCAATTGTGGAAGTCGAAACGTTAGAGCTTTCTTTAGGATCTTTGTGAGACAAGCTAAAATGATGATCTTCTAGTATACTATTCCTAAATTGTAACACATCCTGTATATGAGAGAATTTTGCACATCAGTGATTCAATGTTGTAGCATAAGGGTCATGTTTAATTAGAACTTTGTAAATTCTTGTTGAGATATTACTCCCTTCAAACATCCAAATACTTACTTAAAAATTATGATACCTATGTTTCTATATAGAGTAAATTATCATTTGCATCCTTGACGTTTGTTTATTTTAACCACTTGCATCCTTACGGTTTCAAAATTGTCATCCGGCCCCTGACGTTTCATGTTATCTTCATTTGAGTCGATGTTGTTTTATTTTTATTCCCATTTGAGTACAGATGATTAACACCGTTAGTTTTTCTATTGAAATTATTATTAAAAAGACCAAACTATCCCTTAAATTAAATAATAATAATAAAATTTATGGAACCTATTCATCAACATCTTTTTCTTCATTACCAACACACCCATCACTACTTCCACATCCCTCATCACTACTTCCACATCCCTCATCACCACCACCATAGCCCCCCCACCACACACTCTTTTCCCTTTATTAGAGCCACCCATCACCACCATCCTCCACGTATACGACACCGTTTTCCACGGTTTCTCCGCCTCCATCACACCCTCACACGCCTCCGACCTCGAGAAACACCCGATGTGCTGCTGGTGCTTCAAGATCGCCGGCGAGAGCTTCACACCACCCGTTCGCTGCAGTTCGTTGGGCTGAGGAACCAGAGAGGTCTCTAGTCAGAATCGGACTACGGTTCCGATGTTATTGTTGGTGTGTTTGATACCGGAATTTGGTCGGAGAGACGGAGCTTCTCAGATCTGAACCTCGGAATGGTGCCGAACCGGTGGAGAGGCTTCTGCTAGACCAGAGTTAGGTTTACGGCGAGGAACTGTAATCGAAAGATCGTCGGAGCTAGGTTTTTCTCGAAAGGACATGAGGTTTCCGGTGGAATCGGTGGCGGTGTGGGCTTCGGTGGCGCGATTAACGATACGGTGGAGTTTCGGTCGCCGAGAGACGCCGATGGCCACGGGACACACACGGTGTCGACGGACGCTGATATTTCCACTGGGATGATTCGGCGACCACGATGGTGGTGCGGCAACGGCGGTGGTGTGATGACAGAGGTGGTTGCGGTGGTAGTGGTGGACTGGTGGTGGACATAAAGAAGGAGAAGATGGAGAAGATAGAGATAGTATAAAAGGGATGGGGGTGTGGATAGGTGAATTCTTTAATAAATAAGGGTATTTTTGTCATTTTACTAAAACTAACGGAAAAATCTAACGTCGTTAGTGTATTGGACTTAAATGGAAATAAAAATGAAACGTCAGGGGCCGGATGATAATTTTGAAACCGTAGGGATGCAAGTGGTTAAAATGAACAAACGTCAGGGATGCAAATAAATTTTTCAAGTAATAACTATTACAGGGAAAAAATGGGATTACCTAAAAGGAAGTAACAGGTAGGAATAAAAGAACATGCAGATCTATGATGAATAATTAAAGCGAACTCATAAAAGATAATGAGAATGTTATCTTTCCTTTTAGTAATTAAATGATAATACTTATTTTAGAAACCAGCTTGCTAGAAGATGAAATTTGAGGTGATTGTTTGAGCAACAACTTCATTGCCCCAAGTATCTCGCTTGAGTTGCATAATAATTAATCAAAAACAACATTTAGAAACAAATTCCAACTATTTATAGGATAAGGGTGAGAGAAAACACGGCGCATGTGAGCTAAACTCCTTGGTGGATTGCATGTTCACTATAAGCCATTCGCCCTGGCATTTAGCAGCTTTTTTCGTCTGAAAATGAATGTAAGAAATGATGAGATCAAACAACCAAGCATAATCAGGATTCAAGGGGGGTGTTTGAAAAATACAATCAAATTGCCCATACTAACAAAAATAGTCAAAATTAGAAGTTTTTCACAAGCAATGACAAAGTTGAAATTCAAAATGAAAATTGTTGCAAACTTACAAAAAAGGCAAATGGATATTTACAAGATCACTTGAGGAAAATCCCAATCAAGAGAAATCTACAAAAGCATACCAAAGAACCACGTGATAGGTAGTCATGCCCCATTCTTTCTTGAAGGAGTGAAGATTAGAAGGGCAGATCCCGTGACACAAAACTTTGAATATCTCATCTTTATCATCGATAGACTATAAATCATCATCAATAACAACAAATTTTCATTAATAGGCAAATGATGATACAAAATTAACCAAAAATCTAATCACTTGATACTCCACATTGGTGGTGGAATCTCCTCTCAAAAGTGAATTAGAACCTCGCATCAGAACAAACTCTAACCGTTGAGACCTAATTAAGAGATTAAACAAATAAATTGTGGAAATGTGTATGATTACCATAATCATATAGGAATAATAGGTAAAGTGGGATGAACAACCAAACTCTATTCGAAAGTATACCTTGGATCACGATTTAATGCCGTATTTGGTCATTTGGTGACGGGAACACGACGAAGTGAGAGTGATGGGTATTCAGAGAAGAACATGAACCTCTGGGCTTGCTCCATCGACATCTACTTGGTTTCACTCAACAACCGATTTAAAGAAACTAAAGAAAGACTTATGATGTTTCCATATATATAATTGCAACCATGGAGGTTACCTGCGAACGTGGGAGCAAAAGAAGGAAGGAACCATCGATTAACCGCTCAATATCTAACTGCCCTTAGAAACCGTCGCAAACCGTCGTAATCACCTAATTTAAATGGCTAGGATTTCTACTGGCGGTTAAACTCACCACTAGTAATATAATATATAATTTATATCTCTGAAAAAAAAGTAACACCGATAATTTTTAGCTCAAATGTTTATACTTTAGTAAAATAGGATGAGATTTTGAATTCAAATATTACATATGATAAAAAAAATTCAAGTTATACTAGAAGGTTTTTTTCTTATTTATAGTGAGTTTTATATATCGAGTTGGGTACTTAAATAATAAAAATAGTTAAGTGGTTAGTTTCTATTAGTCATCTAACTAAATATTAAAAGAAAAGTAAAATAGTAACATACCTTTAGTTTTACATTTACAAGTATCATTTTACGCAAAATATTGAAATAGTAAAAGTTTTACTTATTATTATTAAAGATTACCGGGATATGTTGTCCAAAATAGAAAAAAGTGTATCGCTTATAGAAATAAATTGTCCAAATTCTAAAGATGTCAATTTTATTGTATTCGTTTATTGTTTATCAAATCATCGCTTTTCTTTTATCACATGTTATCATTTTTATTGTTTAATGTTATTTATGCATGGCGTCTGTTTTTAATTAAAATAATTATATCCATTACATTTGAAATTAGTAGATATTATGTGGCCTGACCAATATAGTTATGTTATACACTTATACGTTTAGTTTAATTTGACTTTTTCAATCAAATAGACTAATTTTCGTTTCAACTAGAGTTTAGGTAAATTAATTTCATCCAAATTTTCAAACAAGACAAAAATGTACTTAATTATTTATATTAGTTTAAAACTGTAATAAAATTTTTTAGACCCACTTGAAAATAAATTAAAAGGACAGTAATTACATAAAATGTTTCAGTTGAGTCAACATATATAACTAATTTTTTTATGTTGAACAAAGTAACTAGATACTACTGGTATTAATAAATGTACATGGTATTAATAAATGTACACAAAATAGGTTGAACCGAAATACGACATGATTTTAATGGGATTCGACACGACCTGAAAAAGTATATAGGTCGGGTTAGCATTAAATAATTTAATGGTCAACCCTAAACATTTAAACTCGTCAACCCGGTATGATTAACACCGTAACTAATACTATAGGCACAATTCATTAAGCATAATGTACACGTCTTTTATGTTCACAGTCCTACCAAACACTAATTTCAAGAGCTCATCCAACACATATTCTCAGAGGTGTAATACTCCATCTATCTTCAAGATCTTCTCATGTTGCATTGAGTTCAGTCACAACTAACATTTACTAGCGGCATTATCTTTTCATACAACTTTTTATCATTCATGAAATTCTCAAACTTCTTGTTATTTTTCGTTACATCCTACTAGAAGCTATGGCCAGTTAATTTGTATCTATTTTTTACGATTAATTTTTTATTATAAGTAAATATTGATTAAAAAAATAAATTAATAACACTAAAATGATCTCGAGTCTTATAATAAGCCTGTAAAGCTTAATATAAAAGATGACCTTTTCTTTTACTGATATTGATTGAAAATATATAACATATAATAAAAAAAAGTTTTCTTATAACACGTGTCATTATTTTAGCATATCAAATGACACATATTGATTGAAAATATATAACATATAATAAAAAAAAGTTTTCTTATAACACGTGTCATTATTTTAGCATATCAAATGACACATATTATCATTTTAGCATATAAAAAATTAATTTTTCCGGCTCTCTCTTATAATAAATACAAAAATTATAAAAATAATTAATTTGACTTTCATTTTTAACTAAAAATATATTTATATTTGTGTTTTTTGTCTCTCTTATATTAAATTATATTTATTGTAAATAAGTAAACTAAACTATTAAGCATCTAAAATATAAAGGTGGTTATTTTAATAATTTATTAATACATATTAAATATAGAGTAATATTTTTATTCGTGTTATAACTTTTAAATACTCATTATATTTTTATTTCACCAATGGATAATAACATCTAAAAAATAAAATATTCATAGAACTAATGATTCTAATATATTTTATTTATTCCACCCATTTAATACATGAGTTCTAATCTAGTAAACTATAATAGTCATTCTTAGATGTATTTCCCGACAAATAAAACAAAAAGCCAAAAGATAGAAAAAATAACATTTTGTGTTATCGTAGTCGAATTTAAAGTTTGGCATACAAAACAAACTTTTTTTATATTTCATGATATGAGCTTTATTGCTAAATAATTTTATTAAGGAAAAAAACAAACAAGTAACGTCCATTAAAATATTATATAAAATTTAAAAATTTACATTACCTGACTAAAATTTAATACTATCAAAAAAAATTATGTAAAAATATATATAACTTTACACTACCGGGTCAATACTTTAAGGGGGGGCGAACTCGATATTTATTTAAAAATTTATACTACCGTGTCAAAAATTACACTACCTGATTAAAATTTAAAACTACCGACAAAAAATGCACTACTTGACTAAAATTTAACACGATAGATTAATTTGTTTATAAAACAATAATGTTATTGTTCGTCGAACAATCGAAAGAAAGGTTTTTTTATTAGGTTTAATACAAAAGGCCTGATGTATATAGTTTTTAATCTGTCGGTGTTGAATGTCTAAATAAACCATTTTCGCTTTTTTATTTTGAAGAATTTAAAGACAAAATAAAAACATTATATTCTTATTACTATACATCATTTATTTGCTTGTCCTTGAAACACTTGGCACCCACAATATTTATTTGCATGTCTGACTTAAGGTTCTTGTGAAAATAGTACATCTTCTTGCAGCCAGTGATTATGTGAAAAATAAACAATAAAAAACTGACAACATTTTGGCATTTTTCTTCTATTTAGTCCCTACATTTCTTGACTTTTTTCATATTCGTATGGATTTTATCGAAGACTTCATTAGTTCATTGTTATTGTTACATGTATGGATAATATTTTTTTTACACAAATACGCATAAACATAATATCCCATTTTTTTACCTCCAGATATACTATTGTTGTCTTGTTAACATTATAGGGCTAGTAGTTTACCCGCAGTGACAAAGTTTGCACACTTTCTTTGGCGGGGATGGGGGGCAAAATTTAATTTTTTTTTCTTTTTTTGGGGGACTCATTATATATAAAAAATTACACTGTTGTCAGACTAAAAAGTTACATTAAGGGACCAGAAATCAATACTACCAACAAAAAAAAAGGAAGGCGCTATATATATCCATTATAGTTATTTTTTTTATAAAACAAAATGTCATAAACACAAGATTTTACCTTTATAAAGTCATAATATTATTTGAGATTGCAATCTTAATTTAAGCATCTTATATATCCGTTATATTTATCTTTTTATGTTAACAAAGATGTATTCATATCATAGATCGTTTTTACCAATTAGCCAACGGATCCAAACTATTAAACCACTTATTCCATATATAGACGTTATCTACACTATCAAGAGTATGGTTTAACTATATATCTTTTGCTTATCAGCTTATTGTTGTTGTTATTTTTAAACAAATTATTTTTATCTTTATTTTCCTGTCACTATACAACAGTTAAATTGATGTAGTATTAGGATGGTTTGCATCGCAAACTAATGGTCCATGACAGGGTCCAACCAAGTATAGGAGTACAAAGAATGATGTGGAGGAACATGTAACATGCTCAAACCTAATTTATTTAAGAAACTTTGAAACTTATGTCCTTCCATTTTTGACAAAAACATAAATTTTATATAAAAGATCTAGACAACATTTTCCAATATCTAAACTTCCAAGTGATTAAATCATTACATTCCATTTTAATATTAAACAAATTTATAACTTGAACTAAAACTTGCACTCAAACCTTCGATCATATTGAATAAAGTTAAATAACTCAAACCTTAACCTAAAGCTTCCAATCTTTTCACCAACAAAACCGTGACAACTTAATGATATTAGTGATATCAACTAGGTATAAATTTGTCAAACTTGATTGTGTTGATGATACATGGATTACTTATAAATGCATAAAGTTATAATGTATACCATAACATTTATGAGTGCATTAAGAGTAATGTATCACATGTAATGCTTATGATACGTACAAGCGTTAAATCATCTATTTCTTTCCCATAACTTTCCACCATCCATTCTTCCTTCTTCTACTCCAATTCTTTCTTACGACGCCAAATGATGTTCGGAGATTTAAAGAGCCATGGGCTGATAAGAAAACGAGTTTGGTTACACCTAATGTGTTGGCATGACCGTACATTAAAACAAGAAGAAATGTTGATTTCCTGTTATAATTATGCAAGAAGATGATATAGGTTTATGTTTTTAGATAAGCAAGATGAAATTTTATTACATTTATAAATGCATAGTATTATAAGGTTACGAACACTATAAAATAATAAAAACTCACACATTTAGTGCATAAAGTAACAATAAAATCAAAGCTTATGATTGTAATGGTAATATTAATTAAAAACCCTTAGTGTTGCATATTTCTTATTTCGTATATCCTGGATTCAAAACTAGCTAGGGATATGCTTTATCGTACTAAAGTATTTTACGTGTAATATTTTATATTGTGAATTTAGATATATAAAAATGTTTTTGATTTTTCTATTATTTGCGAGATCATTTGTTTCTTATATTCGATTTGAATTAACTAACTAACCCATCTGATGGACGGGTAAAACAACTAGAACGATGTCCATAACAATTCTAAAAACACTGGCTATCTTTTTTTCTTGTTGTGTTTAGTCTGTTTGTTGCAACACTAAGCATGCCTCAACCAAACAACTGTAGTACTACTTTCTTCTCTCTCGCTCGCAAATGCAACAACCAAGAGTCTTTTTCTCTTCGCAAAAAAATGTGCCAAAAGCCCCCCAACATGGCGTATGCAAACTCCCCTACGAGAGCCGGCTAATTTTCCCTACATTAAACACATAAAACCTTCACTTAACCATCTATTTATACTAAACAGATACTAAATAATTAAATAAATTACTTTAAACAAACTAGGTAAACTAAACCATTTAAATAAAAATTAAACTATTTAATTCAAAATTATATTTTTATCACCTTTTTCTTTGTGTGCTTATCCTTTCATTTTCCCATGTGAATGAGCTTCTTGTTTGTTCTTTTTGATTGAATCCTAATTAAGCCAACATTTTTAATCTCTTGAACATTATCTATATATCCATATACTAATTAGCCATATAAAAACATTAGTCTCTAAGGGATCATTTGTTGGCAAATGACGCATTCATTTTATTTAATAAGTCGAAAGTTTAAATCTTAAAAAAACAATACAACAAATATAATATCAGATTCTTTTACACGTCTTCCGAGTGGATGCGATTTTTAAATAAGTGTTAATTAATGTTTAAGTCTAACTAATCACTCAGGTTAATATTCTAACCACGAGTGAAAATAAAGACAAACGAATCCTTCACTTGATGCCAAGGTTCTTCTTCCATCAAGAAACACATCTGTGCAAACCAACAACCTTCGATGAGAGTTGGTGAAGCATGCACACTTTTTGTTTCTTTCCATATATACTTTGATACTTATACATATAAATATAATAATAATATTATTATTATATTACTAATAATTTACATTACCTTGTGGATATCTTATCCCATTATTAATTAAAGCTTAGTTTTTTTTTATCTGAAACAATATATTGTTTTAATAAATTAAATGATTAAGAATTAATTTTTTTGAAGTGTAAGAGAGTTTGCATATAAAAGCATTTGGGTATATGCATGTGTTAGCCAGAATAGAGCCACTTTGCCTTGGTATGACCACCACATCACATGGCTCAACAAGGTTGAACCCCGACTCGTCCCTTTCATGCATTCAGGACCATGGACCGCACTTTGTCATTATGTACTCGGTGCAGTAAGCGAAACGTGGATGGTTACACATTTTATGATTTGATGGCAATTTAATTATTTAACCACTAGTTCATTCCTTTTTATATTTGAAATTAACAATGTGAATCTAGGGACCATAGTTAGTACCATTAACAAAAAGAGAGTTAGAGATATGATGTAGAAAAGTTGTTTAGATTTCTGTGTCGTCTATATTGTAAACTTTTACTTTGTAACATGACTTGGATAAAATCTTATGTATTATATTTGATTAAAGAAAATAATTAAATAGTTAATAATAACAACATAGATTTTTATAAAATAATATTTTGAGTTAAAATATGATGATTGAAAAAAAACGTATGAGTAAATAATAAAATAATGATATCATTTTGTTAAACTTTTGTTTTTAAAAAGTTGTTTACAAAAATTTGTCATTTTTATAACAATCTTGTTTGTTTAAAAACTCCAGTTTAAATATTTTTTTTAATAAAATTATGTTCTTTAGAAAATTTTATTATTCAAAAGATCAGTTTTTAAATATTTTGTATTTAAAAAAACTGTAGTTTAAAGAGAGATTGGTTTGTTGTAAAACTATTCAAAAAGTGAACTATAAATGAAGCAATATAAAAGTGAACTATTTAAAAAAAGTAGTAATAATAATATATCTATCTCATCACTTGTGCAAAGCTGTCCTGGAAAAAAGAAACAAAAAAGAAATAGGAACCTGACCAAGAATAGAACTCCTGCCCGTTGGGAAGATGAAGAAATAACAAACCATCAGACTCCAATTGTGCTCCTTTTCTGAAAACAAAATTAAAATAGGGGCTGTTTAAAAAAATCAAAGGTGTTTTAACGGGTTTTGTTAAATTTTGATATCATAACAAATAAATATAAAAGTTGATCGTATAGATGCTAGATTTTGTATTCAATAATCTTAGTATTTGTTTGGTATAAGATAATGAAATACATAAAGAAATGAAATAAATTAATGAATGAAATAAATGAGTGAATGAAATAAATTATTACATTTCGAACACAAATACGCCTCCGTGAACTTTGGCAATATTGTTAATCAACTTCATAATAAATACACTATGCTTATCGGTTATAGATAAGTAACAGTTAATGTGGTTGATTAACCAATATATCTAGCATTTGATTTTAAAATAAAAATTTTAACTAATAATTTTTATTGGTTCAAAGTTTGGACCAACTTAAATATAAGCGTACATGATATCGTTCGATTGTAAGCTTCCTTCAAAACTAAAACTAAAATGGAAGTGTGCCTGATGCATGTCATTTAAAATATATTAAATAGCAAGCAATTTTTTTTGTTTTGGTTTTTTAACAATTATATACATGTTACATTGTAGATGTAACTAGTACTGAACTTTTCTGTGTTGTAGCGGGAGACGTAAAATCATGTCAAGTAACAGCAATAACACATTACTGTCAATGATCATCAGCATCGAAAAAGCTCGAATTAGAAAAAAAATGAAAAAAATACACCAAACGAAAAGCAGACATTGATACGTTGAACCACACTATAAAACGTAAACATATAAACAATAAGTAAACCGATATAGGAAAAATGTGTTGCAACGAGGTTGTTAAACAGAAAAAATAAGCATAAAAACGTTGAATCACAAACGTGCGTAATGGCGTGTTAACACATAAAATTTAGACCGAAACATAAAATTAAAATTTTATAGAATATGAAAAGTATATAGACCAAATTTGTAAGTAAATAAATATACGGGCTAAATTATAAAAATGTAAAAGTATTGTGTTTAAATAAAAAGTTAAAAATTTAAAAAAATACCAAAGATCGTTCAACCCACTAATGCATATGATACAACCAATAAGTCATATTACCCTATATATTAATAACAAAATGAAAGAATCAATAAACTTACCTTTGTTTGTAGTTTGGCCATGACTGTTTTCTCAATTTGCATTTTGCCCCCCCCCTCTAATGTTGTTTTATAAAGATAGTAAAAGGTAACCACTCACCGTTGTCTCCGTTTATCGTCGACCGTCTCTACCGCCTATCGTGTTTGCCGCCTGCCCTCTCTACCGAGGAAGGAACAACTATTTGCGGTTGATTTGGTGTTGACACAGTGACGATGGTGATGGCGGTGGGGATGTGGGCGGTTGCCCTTCCGTTTCCTGTTAGATTGGCGCGATTGAGGCGGTAGTGCTCCGATAGATCACGTTTTTATGCCTCATGTGTTGGATTCCTCCATTTTCGGTCGACCTAGGGTCCATCGCGCCGATGGCCGATAGTTGTTAGTGCCTGTGATAGTGGCGGCGACGTTGGAGACAGTCGTTGTTTGGCCTTCATTTTCCAGTTGAGGTAGGGCTGGCGGTTGTATTCTCGCCAACTAGATGTCGACAGTGATGGTTGGACAACCTTCACGGACCCTCTGCCTCTGTTTCTCTCTGATTCCTTTTTTTCCGATTGAAATGTTGGGGTTTTTAGATTTGAGGGTTTTTCCAGAATGCATGTTATTAACTGGTGCAAACTGAGATTTTGTGGTTTGGTGCAACTGAGATTTTGTGGTTTGGTGCAACTGAGATTTTGTGGTTTGGTGACGTTGATGGTGATAATTTTAATGGAACTTTGTTGTTTGCCGGTTCGTTACGTCGATGATGATGGGATTACCTCGTTTGAGACTGTTGGGTTGATGTTCATATTTGGTTTTAATGTTGGTTATATCTAAGATTTGTGTTTTTTGGATGGATTCGCCGAGGTGGAGGCCACACAAGGTTGGTCTATTTTAGGTCAATGATGATGAATGATCCGTCTGAGATCGTTATGTTTTGAAACCGATGTCAGTGACGGGGATGGATGCTAGCTTGAGACCATCGGATTTGTTTGTTTGTTGTTTACCACCAAACATGAAGATGTCTCCATATTTACTGAAAGTGTTTTGTTATGATCATATACATATTATTTTAGTATCTTTCAGGTGGTGATGAGAAACCGTAGTGTTATCGGTTGCTTAGGCTTGGCTGTCAAATTTGGCTAGCAGCCGTAACCGAACGCTCGTTCTGAGCCCGAGCCTAGAGTTTCAAATTGTTTTGAATCAATGATCTTGGTTGATGGTTTGTTTATCACACGCGTAACACGCGTTTTGGAATTCAACTAGTTAAAATTAATAATTAGTATATATATAAATTATTTTAAAAGGTTGATTCAATACTTAAGAATTTGTTGACTAAATGGATATTAAGAGTACAACATTTGAAGCTTATCGTACAATCATAGTGCATAAATCAAATTGATAATTAATATTATATAAATTAATTACATATTTATACATATTATTTTGTGTTTATAGTTAATAAACTTTTTTTATATATGTTAATGTTAAAAAAGTTATACTTTTATTATAATCTAAAGAAAACGTAAATGTTTCCGTGCTCTACGGTTAATTCGTACGTCACAACCAAATGCGAACCGTAAGATGCGTTTAATCGCTAACGCTAAGACTGAACTATCGATTAATTGTTCAAGTCGAATAAATCAACTAATTTGATTATGGTTCGGATAATTCCTTTATTTGCTCACCTTTATGATCGAGATTCAGTATTACATTTACGCTCTTTTTTAATCTTTTTAAAGTAATCAGTATCCGTTTACAATAAAAAATAAGATAGTTTTCTTTACTCCCTTGTGGATATATTTATTGCAAACTAAGATCAATCCGTTTACGTGATAACCACGTGGACATCGCAGCAAACAGAAAACTACACGTGTTCCCTTCACGCCACGTGTCACCCAAACAACACACACCGTCACACCACCTGCCACGGTTTCCACCCCCCACGTCTCTTCTTCAAACACGTGGAAGTTCATCTCCTTAAAAATCACCCTATATATACCCAAAATTCTCTCTTAAATCTTAATATATCATACAACATATTCCCAAATCAACCAAAAAACATCATCAAAAAATGGCATCACAACAAGATCGTCGTGCAAGAGAAGACGTGAGGGCCAAAGAACTCCGGGCCGAGGAGGCCGCCAGAGTCGCCGCCGACGAGCTCCACGACATCAACAAACAAAGAGACGTCAGCGGTGGCGCCGCCCGTGAAGTGGTGGTGGAGCACCACCACACACCGCCGAACGACAACCGTACAGGCATCATCGGCAGCCTATTTCAGTCGGTTGCAGGGACTCTCGGCAGCGCAAAAGACGCCGTCACCGGAAAGACCCACGAAACCACGGAAAAGGCGTCGATCGTCAGCAGAGAAGCTGCAGAACGAGAGAAGCGAAACAAAGAAGACTCAAGTCGAAAAATAAGCGAATACAAAGACAATGCAGCTGAGAAATCAAAGGAAAGTGTCGATTCAACAGCCCGAAAGGCGAAAGATTACACCGTAGATAAGGCGAAACAAGCGAAAGACACAACAATGGGGAAAATGGGAGAATATAAAGACGAAGTTGGCGAGAAATCAAAGGAAGCTGTTGATGCAACAGCCCGAAAGGCGAAAGAGGCGAAAGATTACACCGCAGATAAGGCGAAACAAGCGAAAGATACAACAATGGGAAAGATGGGAGAATACAAAGACTACAGTTCTGATAAAGCGAAAGAAGCTAAAGATTACACTGTTGATAAGTCTAGAGAAGGTAAGGACAGTGCCGTTGGTAAATTAAGTGAATTGAAGGATAAAGCTGTTGAATTTCTTACCAGCAAGAAAGATGAGAGTGAAGCTGATAAGATGAGTGGATCATATGAGACTGAAGAAGAAGCTCGAAGGAAGATGGAGACGATGCGTTTGAAAGAAGAGGGGTATGAGGCTAAAGGCACTAGTATGGAGGCTGCTACTGGAGGGGATATGGTGAGGGACAGTGCGGAGATGTTCAGGAAAGTGGATGAGATGAGTGGTCAGACGTTTAATGATGTTGGTCGTATGGGTGATGATGATGGTGGAGGGAGTCAAGAAGCTGCTACTGTTTATCGAGTTCAACTGAAGAAAGAGAACAAGTGAAGATTCGTGTGTATGTTTGGATTTGAGTTTTTGTTTGTGTAGAAATTAATCTATACGTGTTTTCTTTGTGTATGAGTATGTAAGTTTTGTGTTTTGCAAGGATCTGTCTTTGCTAAATACGTCGTGTTAAAATACCTAAAAGGTCGGTTTAAGTGGAGTTTGTAGATCGGATAAAACTTGTCATATATTATTATGGTTTAGTCTTGGTGGTCAATAAAAAATCATAGAAGGTGAGGGACTAATATTTGATCATTTTAAGACTTGATTAATAGTTTTAATCAAGTTTTAAAAGACCAGTTAAACCGGTCAGACTGGTTACAAGTCGAGAAATGAAAAAGACTCCAATATGAAGTGTTGATTAGAACGGCGGTTAAAGTTCTCCGGAAATGGAAACCAAAACATAGAACCAATGCGGTTGTTTTAAGTTCTCGTTTAAACCCGGTTAGACTTGCTTTAAAGTTCTCGTTTAAACCAGTCAGACTTGTCGTTTAAACCGGTCAGACTTGTCGAAAATAAACCAGACTTTTGTAAATATAAACCGTTCTCAATTAAAACCGGTCAGAATAGTTACAAGTCGTCGGACCGGATCTTAAAACTTTTCTATTTTTTTGCCTTTGATATCTTATTTTTTATTGATTTTGTAATAAATTATAATACATACTTTATTTAATATTCATCTTAAAACCAATGATTTCTCGGCTCAATTTTTTTTATTTATTATTTTTATTTTTATTTAAGTGGGTTTAACGGATAGATTCGAACTAGAATTCATATTTTTATGTTTTTTTATTTTAATGGGTTTAACGAGCAAAATGGATAATGAATTTCAGTGTTGGATGTATAATTATTGTTGAGTTTTATATAAAACTATAAATACACATATAAAATACTTATATTAAATTATCGTAGAAAAACACAAATCAAACTATCTAAACAACATTCAATCTCATAAACGTGAACAACTCCAGATATAGCGGCAAAACAGGCGTGAAAAACTTTTATTAGTTACCAACCCAAAAAAACCCAACCAAAACATTAGATCTTCAACTTTTGTTAAAGATCTTACAGAAATACAATACGTACAACAACCGATTACTTATCTGTTGTTGTGGAAACAAATACAAACAAACTTACAGACTGAAGACAATACAAGAGGGAACAAACCCTAGATCGAAGACGAAGACTGTGAGAGCGCAACAAGAATAACAAACTGTAACAACCCTAACTGACTCACGAGTACTCAGTCAGTTTTTATAGAGCTCTTTCAGTAGTTTAATAAAGAACTCTTCAGTAGTTTTATAACGAGCTCTTTCAGTAGTTTTATAAAGAGCTCTTCAGTAGTTTTATAACGATTTCTTCAGCAGTTTTATAAAGAGCTCTTCGGTAGTTTTATCACAAGCTCTTCAGTAGTTTATCTTCAGTAGTTTATATATCAAGAGTTACACTTGAGTCCCTGCATAAAAGAAACAATACAAAGTTAACCCTAATCACACAACAATTACAACCAGCCTTTTTTACATGCCCCCTCGGTTTAATTGTTGAACAGATCTATCATACCCAACTGATCACACAACACACCATGTTGTTGACTACCAAGACCCTTGGTAAAGATATCAGCAACCTGTTTGTCAGTACTAATTTTTTTTGGACAAACAAACCCATTTGCTACTTTTTCTCTCAAAAAATGTAGATCAATTTCAAAGTGTTTAGTACG
>BJCM01206957.1:0-13589 GCA_018326385.1 Flaveria bidentis
TTGGTGATCCTTTCTCCCTAGCAAGAAGTGTTTGTGTTAAAGCTTGGGGTATACAAGCTTGAGAGGACCTTCTCTTGGTGCCTTGGTCGAATTTCTTGGACAATATCATCATCCTTTTCATCTAACTTGCTGCTGAAAGGTAGTTTATGGCAGCTCCTTTTATAGCTGTCCATAATGTATATTTTGTGTTGATATAGCTAGTTTTATTCACATATATAAGATCCTTATGTTCTTGGGTTTGTTTAAATCTTATAACATCTATTTGGAACTTGAAATTTCAGAATATAAAGTATGTTATAACCCTCTTTCCGCTGCGTCCCAGCCCCCATGCTTGTAGGACAAGCTGTGGATGACCACATGTAGTGAGTACTTCCACTAGGATGAGACCTTCCCTTTTCTTGAGGTCTTTATAGAGAAATATCCCTCATAGACCCTCTTGTGAAAGGAGTGCTTAACAACTTCGTCTGGGAAGGACAACTCATCTTCCTCATCATCCAGTTGAAGATGGTTGTTGATGATGGATGGAGTGATGAAGATTGTCTTTCCCTGCATTGTAGCAAACAGTGCCTTCTCCCCATCCATAATAACCTCTTGGTAGGTTTTCCAAAATCGAGTAGATGATCTGCATTGAGAACAAGATCAGTGGTAAGGGAGGTGAAGTAGTTTAACACAACCAAAAAGCATCATACCTATAAGAATCTAGGATCTTTCTCAAAGTTCAACAGAGCAACTTGATTATGTTGTTTGTGAAGCTGCATGGAGAAATCAAGGTCGTGTCTGTGGTTTAGATTGGCCATTTAAGAAAACTTAAGTGTGAAGGAAATGAAGAAGAAAGGAGGTTTTAGAGAAAATTTAGGTTTTGCAAAGGTACAGATGAAGAAGATAATGAAAGAGGGGGGAACCTTTAGGTATATATATGAAATGGATCTCTGACAAAGTTAATGAAAAAGGATAAACTTTGAAATCTAGAAGTCGGTCCCACCTTTGAAAAGTACTTTTCTTTTGTACAAAAGTTAGTTTTCTTGGAAGTCTAAAATCTTCTGATGGTAATTTCTCTTTGGAAGTTTGATGAAAAGATTCCGAAGCCAAAATAGCTTCGGAAGATATTCTAGAGAGTTTAGAAAATTTTGCTTCAGAAGAGATTTAACACTTGAAAGTTTTAGTAAAAACTTTCACGAGTAAATTGCTTTCGGAAGAAAGTTGTTCTTAAGATAAAGTTAAGCTTCGGAAGAGATTTTGGAAATTTCTTCCGAAAGTTAATAAAAATCTTCCAAAGGATAAAACACAAATTTTTCATAAATCGAAGAAATGTCTTTTAAAATATTTTCCTTCCAGAGAAAAAGAAGAGCTTAAGTGAGTGATAAAATAGACAACTTAGGACACACAAATGTTTTAAAATAATATAATAAAGTTTTAAGAAAAGCTATTCAACATTAATCGTCCCAATAGCAGAAACAAGATATTTAAATCTTTATTCATCAAAAGCTTTTGTAAACAGATCAACATATTGTTCATTTGTGTTAACTTTGACTAGTTTGATTAATCCCTTTACAAAGTTATCTTATTTCAAATAAAACCTTATATTCATGTGATTAATCCCTTTACTGATCAACATATATTCATGTGATTCTCCGTGATAGAGATAACACTATTGTTTATTGGAACATATATTGTCATATATAGCGTGTCCTGTCGCTTGACGAATAGTCTAGGCTTAATGTAATAGACCTGATATGTTGTAAACACATGAAACTGAGTCTTTCGCAGGAGCATATGCGAATGAGACTCAGTCGTACGACTGAGCCATGCTAATGGACCAGTCGTGTGACTAAGAGATATTATTGGGCCATTCATAAGACTGAACCATTAGTATGGTCCAATCATACGATTGAACCATATGCATGGTCCAATCGTAAGAATGGGCCCAGTCGCATCTTATATGGGCTGAGGCCTATAAATACTAGTTTCATTATGTAGAAAGGTTTTAAGGAGTGTGCTCGGGGCCTAGGTGCTGCAGGATGAGAGGGGAGATTATGCTCGACTTCTCCTTGCCATGAGTCGTGATTCTACTATTTAACGAGCTTGTAATCACTAGGTTTTATCAATGAAACCATTCTATTATTTTTCGTTCTCTTGTTTGTCTTTTGGTTTTGGTTTTTTTTCCTTTCGTCAAGAACACGATCGGATGTCAACTGATCCAGCGACATCACAATTGGTATCAGAGCCTGTTACAACTAGAATGATCTAACAATCATTCTAGCAACACGAGTTGTTGATTTCTGGATCTATTTCATGTTCTTTGAGGTTAAACCCACTTCGTGTTCTTCGAGTTTTGCTCAGATCTTGTTACGCGTGTTGTTTCTTGGTTAAAATAGAATTCGGAACGATGTTCTTATCACCATTGTGAATCTTATGATGTCTATTTTGTTTAGGTTCATGTAAAATTCATCAGATTAGGGTTTTTGGCAGCCATGGCGGCTATAGATCTGAAAATCTGCGTGCAGATCCGCTCATGCGACTGGACCATGCTAATGGATCATTCGTATGACTAGACCATGGTAATGGACCATTAGTATGACTGGATCATGCTAATGGACCATTTGTACGACTAGACCATGCAACTGGACCAGTCTTATGTCTAGTCGTGTGACTGGACTAGTCTTTTGTCCAGTCATGCTACTGGACCAGTCTTATGTCCAGTCATGCTACTGGACCAGTCTTATATCCAGTTATGCTACTGGACCAGTCTTATGACCATTTGCACGAATATATCATTCGTATCATCCATTCACAAGAAAGTGATATTTGTCCTCCATGTAATACGAATGAATGGTGTTCCGGACCAAAAAAAAATCTGGATTTGCCTCTTGCATAGATTTGAGGATGAGCAAAGCACATTCACCCGGAGGTTCTTTTGTCAAATAAGTTTGATGGATACCCTATTATTCATTGGACTTCAAGAATAGATGACTGTAATTAGAACACAAAATGGAGAAGAGAAGATTTCAGTAATCGGTGCTGATATTGTGGGGTAGTCAGGAGCATCTGACTATTTGTGGGCCTATCAAGTTATATTTATCCACACAAAGAGGATTCAGATTCATAGGGGGAATCCATGTATAGAGAAATTGAAGATGCAATCAGAAAGTGATGATGTGAGCTAGTTTCTGATGATGAGTGCATGCTGATTTGTTTGAGATTGTCAGCTGTGCATTGGAACCTTCTACTTTTTGCCCAATACACTGTATGAAGACGCTAGGAGAGCACAATGTTTGTATATGGGATTTGCTGAATTTGTGGGGGAATTTCCGTAAGTGTTAATGTTAATCAGGTTAGCCTATGTGAAGATTGGAGCAATGGAAAACTATTCATGTCATTATCTGGAATAATCAGTCATATGGGGAATCTTGCTGCTATGATGGTGTTCTGCAAAGTAAACGAAAGCTATTATGCCTAAAATCATTTTCAGGGATATTGTAGCAACTTGATGGATCAACAACGGTTGTTAATATTTTTTTTCATTTGGTTCTATTGGTAACCAGTGCAAAGATTGACTGAAGATTGTAAGAGGCGTTATCTACTATTAGCAAGCAACGTCCAAGGGGGAATTTGTTGGAGCATATATTGTCATATATAGTGTTCCCGTCGCTTGACAAATAGTATAGGCTTAATGTAATACACGTGATATGTTGTAAACATATGAAACTGAGTCATTCGCAGGAGCATATGCAAATGAGACTTAGTCGTATCATTGAGCCATGCTAATGGTCAAGTCATGTAACTGAGAGATGCTATTGGTCCATTCGTAAGACTGAACCATAAGTCTGGTCCAGTCGTATGATTGAACCATACGCATGGCCAAATCGTACGAATGGGCTCAGTCGCATCCGATATTGTCTCAGGCCTATAAACACCAGTTTCATTATGTAGAAAGGTTTTAAGGAGTGTGCCCGGGGCCTAGGTGTTGCCAGATGAGAGGGGAGATTATGCTCGACCTCCCCTTGCCATCTGTTTAACGAGCTTGTAATAATCAGGTTTTATTAATGAAACCCTTCTATTATTGTTCGTTCTCTTGTTTGTCTTTTTGTTTTGGTTTTTTTCCTTTCGTCAATAACACGCTCGGATGTCAACTGATCCAGTGACTTCACATTGTTGTCTGTATGAATGGGAGTTTCCCTATAATTGAATCCATATTATAGCATTTGTATCTGAATCCAAAGCACTTGAGCACAACAGCTTGTAGCAGCAATGTATTCAGCTTCAACTTCTTACATTGCCATTAGACAACCCTTCCATCAAGGAACTAACATCCCCCTGATGTGGACTTTGCTGTCTTATTGCAACCACCATAATCACAATTTGTAGATGCATAAGGATTGAAGTCGGAATTCTTTGGAAACCAGAAGGACATGAGTTGAGGCACCTTTGATATCTTGCACAAATACATGTAGCAAACATGATATCAGTCCTACTATCTGTGAGGTACATAAAAGATCCACTCATAGCCGTGTAAAGGTGTTCATCCACACACTCCCCCTCAGGATCAGGACCAAGGGAGTGGTTTTTGGCTATGGGTGTCTTACCAAACTTACAATTAGTCATGTTGAATCTTTTAAGTATATCCTGAACATACTTTGACTGACTTATGAAGATTCTATTTTCAACTTGCTTCACTTGAATTCCTTGAAAGAAATTGAATTCCCCTATGGCACTCATTTCAAATCTATCCTTCATCAGCTTGTCAAAGTCTTTGTAGAGCTTTGGATTAGTTGAGCCAAAGAAGATGTCATCTATATATTCTTAAACTAGCATAAGTCATTCCCTATTCCTTTAATGAAGAGAGTTCTATCTATAGTACCTCTTTTGTAGCCATGCTAGTAGAGATACTGACAAAAAAGTCTCATACCACTTTCTTTGTGCTTGATGAAACCCATAAAGAGCTTTATCAAGCCTGTAGACATAATCATGATGACCAAGATCTGCAAGCCGTGATGGTTGTTTAACATTCACCTCTTCATCAATCACTCCATAAAGAAAAGCACATTTGACATCAAGTTGGTAGACCTTGAAGTTCCTGTATGCAGCAAAACCTAAGAATATCCTAACAACTTCTAGTCCTACAACAGGAGCAAAGACATCTATATAGTCAATTCCTTCTTAATATGTGTATCCTTGAACAACTAGTCTTGCCTTCTTTTTTATGACATGTCCTCTATCATACTTTTTATTCCTAAAAACATATTTGCTTCCTATAATGGATTTCCCTTGAAGAAGAGGACATAGGTTCCAAACCTTTTGCCTTTTGAATTAAAGTAAATCCTCCTACATAGCTTTAACCCAACTTCCATCCTTCAAAGCCATATATTTGCATCATGGGTCTGACTTCTTGTCTTTACCCCTCAATCAACATTTCCAATGATGTTTTTGGTAGGATGAGACATGTGAATCCTTAACTGAGGAGTGATAGCCAGTTCCTTAGAGAGATCTAAATTATAAAAATTTAGATCTTGCATTGACGTTTCTCCCACTACATGAGCACACTTATCAAGTGATACTTCATCCAATGATTGTGTGACATCATTAATGTTGTCTTCAATGGGATGGTTATTATCATCTAGAAATTCTTGATCACTATCACCATCACCATTCTGTCCTACATCTGAAGCTCATATATCTTAGTTTTATGCCTCTAAGCTGTAATTTGAAGGCACCATAGATGTATCAGCTGGATTTGTCATTGGTGTAGTGATAGGTTCCCTAGTTGCAGGGTTAGTTACATCTTGAGCTGAAGTAGTGTGTGTTAAAGGTCTTCTCAGCTCAAATCTTGGATTAGAATCACCTATTGGTAGTACATCTGTGGACCCTGAGACATTCTCACAAGAATTGTTAAAATAGTTGGTAACTAAATCAAGATCAAGTAACCAATCAGGACGAGAACCATTTACATTGGGAGTGTGTTCATTGAAGGTCGTATTGGCTGACTCCTCAATTACTATAAATCTGAGATTGTATACTCTATAATCATTGTCTTGAGAAGAGCATCCAATGAAATGTCCATCATCTGGTTTCTCAACAAACTTGGAAATTTGATCTTTGGTATCCAAGATGGTGCAAGGACATCGAAATGACCTGAGAAAACCAATGAAAGGCTTCCTATTATGCCAAAGTTCATAAAGAATGTTACCATGTGTCTTAACTACTAAAACTCTATTTTGCACATAGCAAGCAGTGTTGACTTCCTTTTCCCAGAAGGTGATGGGCAGTTTAGAGTTAGACAACATAGTTCAAGCAGCTTCAATAAGTGTCATGTTTCTCCTCTCAACAATACCATTTTGATAAGGAGTCCTAGGAGCACTCTATTTTCTTCTAATACCCTTTTCATCACAAATTTTATCAAGGATTTGGTTCTTGATTTTAGTTCTTTGATCAAAGTTTTATGATCTTGACCTTGTGATCATATTGGTTCTTAATTTATAGAATAGATTTTTCAAGATTCCAAGGGTGGCATCATTAGTTCTAAGAAAAAAGACCAAAGTATATCTTGTGAAGTCATTAGTGATTACTTGTCAATTAAAGTTCTTCCTATACTCATTATACTAGTAGGGTCAAAGAGATTCATTTGTAATAAGTGTAGGAGAGTAGTGATTGAGTTCATTTCCTTTGGCTTGTAAGACACTTTGTGTTGCTTCCCTTTCACACATGCAATACAATGGTTTTCACTTCTAAACTCTTTTTTTTGGCATTCGAGTTACTAAATCATCTTTAATTAATTAATTAATCATGTTCTTAAAGTTTATATGGCACATTCTTTTTTGCCAGATGAAAGACTCATCACTATTGGCTTTAGATAGAAAGCAAGAAACTTCTCAAGATGGGGACGTTTCCTGCAAATCCATCTTGTATATGTTCCCTTTCTTGGGGGCTCTGAGCAAAATATGCTCTTGAGGAATGACCACCTCATGCTCCAGTCATAAAATTGAGATATAGTTAAGAGATTGTATATAATCTCTTTAACATAGTTTACCTTCTCCATATAGAGCACACCATTTGTGACCCAGGCCTTTCTTATGATGTAACTACCTAATTATCCTACAAAAGCAACTACCCCCCATCAATTTTATCAAAGTTCTTAAACAAAGGGCCATTGCCAGTCATGTGCCTTGAACTATGACTATCAATGATCCATAGATTTCTTTTCGTCTTTAGTTGTTTTTGTACATGAAAAAGAGATGGTTAGTTACATTTGGAAACCCAAGTCTTGCTGGTCTTAGGCTCATGAATATGAATAAAGTTCAATAGTTATTTATCCTATATGTAAGCTTTGAGGATCCTTTGTTTTTGATGATGAAGAAACTTCAGTCATATGGTCTTCCTTTATCTTCCACACTATCTTTGGAAGACTAGATTTGACCTTCAAGACTTCTGAAGTTTTGAAAAATTTGGAAGTTTGGGAGACTGGCCCTTCTAAAGCTTTTGCATCCACTGTAGCAGACATACAGTCTTCAGAATCATTCCTATCTTCCAAGACCAAATTTTCTTCCAAAGGCCATGTATCATCTTCTTGATCACCTTTGAGCTTCTGAAGGAAAGTGATTTTCCTTTGGTACCTATCTTCTCCTTTTTCCCCTCAGAAGTCTTTTTCTTGTTCAGATGGATAGTATTCTTTGGATTGTAGATGCAATCCTTTGCAAAATGAGTAGCACCACCACACATGATGCATTCAACTGGAATACTTCTAAGGCTCTTCTTCTAAGGAGAAGGTTGAACTTGACCTCTTTTCACTTACTTATTCATTTTCATAGATGATGCAGCAGACTTCTAAGGGTGAGGCATGCTCTTGGTACTGGATGGTTCAGGCTGTACAGCAGCGATACACCTTTGATCAACCTTCTTCTCTTGAGCAGGATGGTTTGAACTTGAACTAGGACCCCTAATACAAGAGTCCATAGTTGAGTTTTTATTATCCACCACTTAAAATCCAGAAGAAATAAAGACGTGTTTTTTCTTGGAAATAAAAGTGGCCTTGATCACTTGGGCATACTTTGATTTTGTTTTGGCTGTCCTGATCAAATTCTTCCTAGTTGTCTTGGACATCCTTGGTTCTTTCTTCTACCCACCTAGATAGTGACCCTTCTAAAGATGATCCTTCTCACTACCTATAGATTCATCCTTCACTATCTCCTCTTCATCTTCATCCTCTTCTTGGGTAGGGTCTATGAGGGGCAGCTCGTCTTGACTAGTTTCACACCTTGGAGTTCTTAGAGATAGTTATATGTGTGGAGGAGCTATCTCACTTGAACCTAGTCCCTAGATGTTCTAATAAAAAAATTGCATGCATGGATGAGGATATTATGTTATTGAAGGTTTGCTCTTTAGGAACACACTTTTCTTCCCTGACTTTGCAAATCACAAGCTTTACCTTGCATTCAGTTAACTTGCTAATGAGATCTTTGATTTGTGTCGTGTAATTTGTTTACTCATGCTTAAGAGTTGAAATGATTAAGATTTTAATTTTTTTCCCTAAATATTCTTTTTTAAGTTTGTAGTCATTTTTAGCTCTTTTGAAATCAGCTTTTAAAATATTCAAAGACTCAAGGTCAAATCTCACTTCTAGGATATAGGACCTATAAATGTTTACTTTAGTGATGCATTTAGGTGTACAAAGATATTTTACTAACTTGGCTTCTTTATGATCAGCCATCAGTGCTTGATTTGGAGAAATATCCTCTACCTGAAAGCTCTAGTCAAAGCATCCCTCCATAATAGCAATAACATCTTGTTGTTTTGGTTGGCTTGTCTTCTTAGATCTGGGAGATGCATTAGTATAGCTTGGTCTGGACTGTGTGTTGCCACCATTAGTCCTTGGTGACTTGCACTCCCTAGCAAAGTGTCCCATCTGGTTATTGTTGTACCACTTCACTTTGCTTTTAACTAGTCTAAACTTTCCACTTGTTATCTAGATGGATACAATTCAAGTCATTTGGCTCTAACTACTTTACTTTAATCTAGTTTCTTGTGGTTCTTTTGTACAACTTCTTGGCTCTATGAGTGAGAAGATTTATTTGCTAGACTATCTCCATATACTTTAAGTCATCTATATGGATACAATCTAAGTCTTTAAGATTGAAGAGAAAGTTTCCACTAATTTCATCAGCGGACACAAAGGCTTGAGATGAGCTTGTCTCTTGGAATGGGCTTCCTTGGATCTCTCCATTGGTGTTTTCGGGAATGTGATGAAAGGGCCCTTTTGTGAGTAGTTAGGGTAGCAGATAAGATGATGTTGTGGTTCTCTACTATCCCTTTGAAACACATGGAGAGCTGAACTCTATTGCTTGATGGAAGAGCCACTAGATGGATTCATCATGTTTATCTCCATCTGGTAGCTACTAAGGATACCATATAGCTTTGTGAGAATAAGAGTGGACCTGTTTTTAGTTTTATTAATGGCCACATAGTAGTGAGTCCATTGTCTAGGAAGAATGAAGTAAACTTCCTCATAATGTCCCTATTCTCAAGCTTAACTCCAACATCTATGAGAATATCTTGTTGGTCCATGTGATCGAATTATAGTGAAAATGATATTAAGAATCGTTCAATGACCAACAAATATACTAAAAAACATTAACAAAGAGGATTGAACACAATAAGAACTCATTCATAATAAGACAATGATCAATGATAATCAATATCATAAAGCACAAGGATAATTCTTTGTATTAACTGCTTTGAAATGGTAACTTGCAACAATGATAATCGATTAGGGTTTTGAAAACATACCTACAATGTGAAGAAACAAAACAATATATAGCAGTTTATAGTTTCGTAGACAGTTTCGTTGTCAGCAAAACTGCACTGCCAAAACTATAGTTTCGTTAGGAGAAACAGTAGATTCACCTAGCAAACAAAACAACAAACTATGAGCGAACTTATTGTTTCGCTCACAGTTTCGCTAGACTGCCAAAATACATAAATCTAAGTACTTACAAAAGGAAACTAACAAAAGACCTATTACAAGTAAAAGTAAACAATCAAAACTATGGTGAGTCCAACCTATACATGATCTTTAATACTCCCCCTAGGTTGGAACTCACCATCTTCACTTGTCTTGATTAGTCTCTTCAGCTCCAGTGACCTTTCTTGCTTTAGATTAATCTTCATCATCTCCTGCAACAGCTCCCTCTAAAGCTTCAGCACATGATTCTTTACGGTTTCCTCCTGCATCATTAGCTCCGTCGGGATGAGCACTAGCCCTCTCAAACTACTTTGCCAAATCTTGAATATCCATGTTAAGGTCATCTTGAGCCCTTACCCTTTCGGTTAATTTCTTCATCTCTGACCTCACCCCTCTAAACATGTTGGCTACATTAATAAAAAGACTAGCTTCTTTCCGAGTCTCTTCCCCAGCCCCAAGCTTTATGTGATTCTCACACAACACCAATAAATCTTCGTCGCAGAAACTAAACAATTCCATACGATCAAAAACTTTAAATTCTTTGCCATTTTTCACCCTAATCATAGCTTCCCCAGTGTTATTATCATAAAACCATTTCTTGAAATCCTGTAGCTGTTGGGGAAGGGGATCAAATAATCTCACCCTGTTCACAGTCTTTGGTGGCTTAATTCTCAGAACAATTCTTCCCTTTCCTGTTTCCCAGTCCTTGTCTTTCTTTGACCTTCTCCATTCTGCCTTCATGTAACCAAATGATTCGAAGTTGTCATTAATCCTATTATGTAATTCTTTCATCAGAAGTGTGACTCGCTTGCTCATATGTGCATTCAGAAGTGGTAGAGCTGACAAAAGCCTAAGATCCTATTTGGGCAACGACTTAAAAGCCTTCCTCTTATGCAAGTAGCTAATATTACCTCCCCTCCTCTTAATCATGAACATTTTTAGCCCGGGATTATATGCCCAACTTATAATCTTCTTGTCGGCCTCCTGTTTACTCAACCCTCCCATATGTTGGAATAGGGGAGTGAGTTCTTCTAGTTCCTTCTCCTTTACAAACCAATCGGCTCTATCCATCTCAAACACGTCTTCAACATCCTCCCCTTTCTTTGCCACATAGATCAAAGGTCGCTCATCAACTTCATAGAACTCCAATTCAGAATCATAGTCTATGAGTTGTTCATCTTCAACTTCTTCATCAACCAACCCCTTCCCTTTTTCAACATCTCTTTCCACAAACTTCTCTCTTATTACTTCTTCTCCCATTAAATCCTTCTCTACATCAAGACCCATCTCAACAAATCCAGCCTCAATGATTTCTTCTTCATTTTCTCTTCTAACATCCTCAGCTCTAGTTTCACAATCTCCGGCATCAGTGGTTACTGCACCAGATGTTCCCTCTCCTGCCTTGGATGAAGTACCCACATTCAGAAATGGATACTTTGAAGTGTCAGTCAGATCATCTAACTCAGATTGAGTTAGTTGATCAAGCAGGCCGGCTGCAGCTTTCAGATGTGCAATCTCCTCAAATAACTTCTTTAGAAGGTAGTTTTGATCAACAAGCATCTTCTTCATGTCCTCTATCACCTCATCTTTTTGCTTTTCTCTAATCTCTTGGTTGGTAAGTTTAGTCTTGATCATGCTCAGTTAATTTGCCAAAGAAGTATTCAGATTGCGAATCATGTCTTCATCATGGTTTTCTCTTTCCTCCCTTCTTTAAGTGAATCCTTCATGTCTCTATTTAGTATGCCTCTTAGTTTCTATAGTATCGACTTTCTTCTTCGATCTTCTTTCCTTCAATACTCTTATCTCTTCAGCTTGTTCATTTATATCTTCCTCAAAATCATAATCTTTTTCCTTAGCATATATTTTTATTTTCTTTGTTGCTTCAGGTCGCTGTGCCCTGGATTCTTCAGCTTTTTTGTTCTCAGATTCATCCACTCATTTAATATAACTCCATTTCTTTGGATGGTACATATTTTCCCAAAGATGGGTGATATTTCCACTAAAATCGTGGCAAATTGCACAGCAGTCAGCAAAAATGTGTGGGTTCATTTGTACAAGCCACTTTACCTCTCCATGTTTTGGTACATTTGGTATAAGATCATCAAAAATCATCTGAAGAAAACAAGGATATAACAGTCATTTGTCCTTCTTCAAGGCCATCACGTTCTCAGCCATGCATGCAAATATTAGTTTGACAATGTTGGCCTTCTCTCCTTTGCAACATAACACCATTGCATTTGCCCAATCAATGTTTAGTCCATCTGATCCACCTTTATGGTGATCAAGACACATAATTATAACATGAGCAATAAACCTCCACTCCTTAGACAGAAATGACTTCTTGATCTCCTTGCGGGAACCAAAAGTTGGCCCCTCATATCCCATGCTTCTAAACGCCTTGAACAACTCTGAATCTGACATAGTAACTTCATCTCTAGAATTCTCTTCTAGTCTCAAAATCCTCGAAACAATCTCAGCAGTATGGTCACTTCATGATCTAGGACTTTAGCAGTAATTCTCTGTGAATTTCCTCGTGTATCGTAGTGTGAAGATCTCAAGAAATCTTTGATATGAAGATCATAAATGGTGGTCGAATGAGATATGGCATAAGCTATGAGTGATCTTTGCAGCCATCTAATACAGTCTCTGAACCCAGCAGCCTTAGGACGTGTATCATCCAAAATAGCAGTGATATTATTTCGCTCATCGAACTTTAAGTTAGCCATTTGATCTTAAGAAAGAGACCAAATAAGTTGAATAAGAATTTAAGGAATTAAGAAAAAGAATAAAGGAAAATTAAATTAAAAAAAATTGTTTGCCGAAAATGTAGTTTCGCAGACAGTTTCGGCGGGCGAAAATGTAGTTTCGCTAGCTAAAACATATCAATTTCACTAACCAAGAAAGATAGTTTCGATCGGGCGAAACTGTATGAGCTTATGTTCATATCCGGCGAAACTGAAGCTAGGTCAGCGAAACTGTTAGGTTTTCATGGACAGAATAACCTCATAGTTTCGCTAAAATATAAAGAACTTTCATTCATTTTTGCTGGATAAACGGTAGTTTCGTTGGATGAACATCGAAGACACCGAAGAGACACAACCAAATAAACTTAGAATGTGTTATTATATGTAGAATTAAAAGATTGTTTAGCGTTCAAAACACACAAGCGAACCTAATACAACCAACACTCATAAACAATGCCTAAAATCACGAATTTAATCAAACCAGTCAACGGTAAAGCCCTAAGAAAGAGGAAATTACGAAAGTGCGAAAGTGTGAGGATGTAATTTCGTAGGAGTTAAATAGCAAATAGTTTCGCATGCTGCAAAACTATAGTTTCGCCAGACGAAACAGTAGTTTCGCCAGGCGAAGTTACAATTTCGTAAGATGAATTAAAATCAGAATGACATCGCTTATAATGAGAATGTTAAGCAAAATTGCAATTTCGTCTAGTGAAACACATACCGAAAGTATAGTTTCGCTGCAATTTTTTTTAAACAAAGCAAACATAACAGAGCTCAAAATTGAACGGAGATCACATCCTCAAGATAAATATAGCACAAAGAAAAATTAGATCATCGATCGGTAATGAGATCACATTGATAACTGAATCTAGTCACATTCTGTGAATGAATTT
>BJCM01206958.1:0-17418 GCA_018326385.1 Flaveria bidentis
GTTTCTTTTGCAGTGAAACCTTTTCTGATTTGATTGAATTATTTTGAGATATAATCTCATTATCAGAACTGCTTTCAGTAAAGGGCTTCACTGACTTCACAAATTTCTTTTTACCTTTTGAAATAGCAGGTATGAATTTCATAAAAGGAACAATTGCCTTAATTGGACTTGTGGGTTTGATGACACTCACTGCCTTGTCTGAATACTCTTTGATTTTAATTGGGTGTCCTAATCTGATTTTATCCTTATTTGTTTCAATGTAAACATTTGGTTGGTTTAGAAGATTAGTGATATGTTTTATAATTGTTTTTGGTTCAATAGTGTTAGGTTCAATTTTCTCATTGAGTGTAACAGAGTCAGGCATGATAGTGTAGTTGTCATTATATGGTGGAGGACAAGAGTTATACCTGATCCCAGACATGTCTTGGGATCCTTTTGAGAATCAAGTATCTCTTGCAGCTCAACTGAAGACAGATGCAACTTTTTTAGTTTTCATTTCAGTAAGTGTATGTTCAGTTTTAGATAAAGCCAACTTTTTCAGCCAGTTTCTCATTCTCATCTGCAAGAGTGTACTTTTCACCATGTAATTTCTCAATGTCAGAGATAAGAGATTTTATTTAGATTTCAAAGCCTTTTATTTCTCTCTTGAGCATCATTGACTTAACCTTTTCATCTTTTATTTTGTCTACAAGTTTATGGTTATGCTCTCTATAACCTTGTAGTTAAGTAATGCATTTATCAATGCACAGGTTATATTTTATCTCAGAAGGCATGGGAGATGGACCATTGCTGATGTGAGCCATGAGTGCATGATTTTGAAATTGAGGCTTTACTTCCTCTGCATACAGGATCTAGTCACATACTCCATCTTGCTTAATCACGAGAGCATTTGCAGATGACTGACTGCTTCCATAAGCTTGGTTTGTCAGTTAAGGTTGATTCTGATATGATTGATGTTGTTGTTGATGACGATATTGCTGCTGATGATTGGTGGATTGAAAGCTTGAGTTTGGCTATGAGGATGACTGGCTCTGAGAATTTCTTTGAAAGTTGTTTCTTTTGGGGGCATTGCATGCTCTGGAGAAGTGGCCAGTCATGCCATAGTTGAAGCACTTCACTTTGGATTTTTCATATCCAAGCTTTTTTGTTTTCATTAAGGCTGAGCTTTCTACCATTTATTAAATACTTCTTTGCTCTCATAGCAATCATGGCTATTTGCCATTGCAAATCCATTTCTTCTACATCATCTGGATTCATTTCTTCTAAGTCTTCCTGGATCAGACGTGCTGAAGTGAGTCTTCCTCCCAAATAGGCTTCAAAGTTGGCAACAAAGGCATTTTAAGGTGCCTTTTGTTCTTCAGATCTTGTGTCATCAGCAGTGTTTGTAGGAGTTGCAGTGAATACTAATGCTTGGGATGATGTTGATGGATGATTAATTGGTAGAGTTGCAATGAACCCAATGATTTTCAATTGATCTCTAGAAGAGATGCAATCATCCTCCTCAATAATGAAGGAATTTTTCACATAGTGAGATTCTGATGGAAAATTGTATGCCTCAATCACTATGGGTCCTCCCAAGTTTTTTGCTTCTTATATCTAGTTCCAGTGCTTCTGTCTTGGCTATCATTATATCAATATTTGTACTCTCAAGATCAAGAGTGTTCTTTAAAATGGTCAAATTTTGTTTCCAGGTCTCTGAAAGACTATGCAACATTTTCTTGTTTAACTCCTTGACTTTGTAAGTGACTCACATGATTTCCAAGTCATTTATCAACTATACAAATATGTGTAGTTGTTTTGATATGGACTCCCCTTTGGAGTGATGAAATGTTTTATACTGATTAACAAGTTTATCCTTGTTAATCTCTGCAACTTCACTGCTTCCCTCACACATAATTAGTAGTGCATCCCATACTGCTTTGGCAGTACCATACTTCTCCAGTCTTTTCAGTACATCCATCTTGAGTGCTTGAGTGAGGATGGAGTAAGCTTTGAGATCAATCTTGATTTACTTGTAATCTTCATCATCAAGAGTTAGTTTTTTAATGGGTATTCCTTCTGTCTTGTAGATGGCAGCTTGATCTGCAGACAGAGTAACAGGGATGTGTGGCCCTTTGCATATTGAGATCCAAAAGTCAGGATCTACACCTGTAATGTAATTCCTTAATCTGATTTTCAATTGCTTAAACTCAGATTTGTGTTTAAGCATAGGAGGTTTAGGTGTATGGCCAAGTTCTGAAAAACTGTGAGAATCCATTTTAACAAAGTAATTAACTTGTTTAATATAGATTAGAAAAGTTTTTAAGTTCTTTCAGTTCAACTTGTCCAAATCGTCCAAAACAAGCTCTAAAAATCAGATTTGTTAAGTTTCTTAGTTTTCGTTGAAGCTTTTTGTTATACTAACTATTCACAGCTTTAAGAGTGGGAACTGTTGGTTTGTTTTTTAGGGTGAGGATGTATGAATAGTAACTGTTTGATGCATATATTCTGCTGTTTACTAAGTAGAGTTGATAGAACACTCTACTAGCAACTCAATCACCAGATCAATCAAGTTCTATCCGGATCTTGGGTAGATCTGAAAAAGAACCGAGAGCCAAAGCTCAGATACCAATTGATTGGGTGGTGAGATTAAGATTCTCACTAGGATCGAATATAGTGATCAAGTCAAAGATTGAATGGTGGAAACAAACAATCAATAAACATTTAATGCAAGAATATACACATACATGCTTTGTATATATTGATGAAGGTGATTGATTACAATAAATGCTAGGGTTATAGCAAAGACATTAATAATGCACCTTGAGAAAGTGTAATACAAAATATTCAAATTGTCTATCAATAGTCACCTCCTGTACGAGGTATTCTATTCTATTTATAGGCTGACAAGATGCCTTTTAACAAAATGACTAAACTACCCCTGATCTATACATTAGAAATAATCTAAGTCTTCATCAGCATTTCTTCTATTCATCTGCATTGAAAAATGCAGATGAGTTGTTCTTGATCAACATTTCTTCACTTGTTCATCCGCATAAGTAGTTGGTCATCCGCATTGGGTAATACGGATGAACAAATACTTATGCGCATTTGTTGCTGGTCATCCGCATTTGTAAATGCGGATGAACAAGTCTTGTCCGCATATCTTCTTGACTATCCACATTTGTTAATGCGGAAGAACAAACACTTGTCAACATTTGTTCTATGTCTTTCGCATTTACAAATATGGTTAGTTAATACTTGGTTCTTTTTGGCAGACTCTTCATCCGCATTAATTCTTGGACTTAGGGAGTTTCCATAAGAACAACCATCAACTCACCAATTGAATTGACATTTCTGATCCTTTCAGGGTCCAACAATACTCCCTTTAAGGATTATACAGCCTATGTTCTCTATGAAAGGGTGATAAAAAGCAATACTTCAGGTATATTGATCTTATTTCATCACTTTTCTCTATGAGAGTGACTCTTGAGATGAGATGTCTCTCAAGAAAGTTCATGAATGCACTTCCAAATGAGTGGACTTTCTATCGTGTCTCTATCAACAGGACAAAGAACTTAAACTCTCTCACAATGACTAAACTATATGGCATCCTTGATGGAAAACCTGTACAGATGGAAAACAAGAGAGGCCACCAGGTGAGCAGACCCTTAAGCCTTCCTCCTAGCAACACTTTAATGGTGGCTAAAGGCTCAAGACCCCCCAACCTCAGTAGTACCTGACTTACTCATAGTAGTCACCCTGTTCTTTGGCCCATATAGTATATTTCCTGACACTCCAAGGTCTCCACAGGCTCAGTCAAATCCTTTCAAGGACAGTTGTGCCTTTGTCTTAGTAAATGGGCATTCTAGTGATTTTTAGTTTTGCTTTGATGATCTAGAACGTTTCAGCCCAGATGATGTCTTGTACATGGAGATTGTCCAATTGATGGCTCTATTAACTTATAGGGTTAAGAAGTTCTTTAAGAGAACTAGAAGGCAATTTCCCCAAAACCCAACTAACAGCAAGTTCGGGTTTGACAAGAAAAAGGCTGAATATTACAACTGTAAATAATTTGGTCACTTTGCTAGGGCATGCAAGGCTCAAATCCAATCCTGTTGGAGCATATATTGTCATTTATAGTGTGTGCGTCGCTTGATGAATAGTCTAGGCTTAATGTAATACACCTGATATGTTGTAAACACATGAAACTGAGTCATTCATAGGAACATATGCGAATGAGACTCAGCCGTACAACTGAGCCATGCTAATGGACCAATCGTGTGGCTGAGAGATGCTATTGGGCCATTCGTAAGACTTAACCATAAGTATGGTCCAGTCATACGATTGAACCATACGCATGGTCCAATCGTACGAATGGGTCCAGTCGCATCTGATATGGGCTGAGGCCTATAAATACTAGTTTCATTGGGTAGAAAGTGTTTGAAGGAGTGTGCCCAGGGCCTAGGTGCTGCCAGATGAAAGGGGAGATCATGCTCGATCTCCCCTTGCCAAGAGTCGGGATTCTTCTGTTTAACGATCTTGTAATCATTAGGTTTTATCAATGAAACCATTCTATTATTGTTCGTTCTCTTGTTTGTCTCTTGGTTTGGTTTTATTTTTCCTTCCATCAAGAACACGCTCGGATCTCAACCGATCCAGTGACTTCAAAATTGGTATCAGAGCCGGTTACTGCTAGAATGATCTAACAATCATTCTAGCAACACGAGCTCTTGATTTTTGGATCTATTTCATGTTCTTTGAGGCTAAACCCACTTTGTGTTCTTCATGTTATGCTCAGATCTTGTTACATGTATTGTTTCTTGGTTAAAATCGAACTCAGAACCACGTTCTTATCACCCTTGCGAATCTTAAGATGTCTAGTTTGTTTCGGATCATGTAAAATTCATCAGATTAGGGTTTTTGGCAGCCATGGTGGTTGCAGATTTGAAAATCTGCGTGCAGATCCGCTCATGCGACTAGACCATGCTAATGGACCATTCGTACAACTGGACCATGCTAATGGACCATTCATACAACTAGACCATTCGTACGACTGGACCATGCTAATAGACCATTCATACGACTGGACCATGCTAATGGACTATTCATACGACTGGACCATGCTAATGGACCATTCGTATGACTGGACCATGCGACTAGACTAGTCTTATGTCCAGTCGTGCGACTGGACCAGTCTTATGTTTAGTCATGCTACTAGACCAGTCTTATGTCAAGTCATGCTACTGGACCACTCTTATGTCCAGTCATGCTACTGGACCAGTCTTATGTTTAGTCATGCTACTGGACTAGTCTTATGACTAGTCACACGAATATATCATTCGTATCATCCCTTCACACGAATGTGATATTTGTCTTCCATGTCATACGAATGAATGGTGTTGCAGACCAAAAAAAAATCTAGAACTGTCTCTTGCACAGATTTGAGGATGAGCAAAGCACATTCACCTGAGGTTCTTTTGTCAAATAAGTTTGATGGATACCCCATTATTCGTTGGACTTCTAGAATAGATGAATGTAGTTAGAACACAAAAGAAAAAAGAGAAGATGTCAGTAGTCGGTGCTGATTTTGTGGGATAGTCAGGAGTATCTGACTATTTATGGGCCAATCAAGTTATATTTATCTACACAGAGAGGATTCTGATTCTTAGGGGGAATCCATCTATAGAGAAATTGAAGATGCAATCAGAAAGTGATGATGTGAGCTGGTTTCTGATGATGAATCTGAGTGCATGCTGATTTGTTTGAGATTGTCAGCTGTGGATTGGAACCTTCTACTTTTTGCCCAATACACTGTATGAAAACGCCAGGAGTGCACAAAATATATATATTGGGATATGCTGAATTTGAGGGGGAATTTCTACAGGTGTTAATGTTAATAAGGTTAGCCTGTGTGAAGATTGGAGCAATGGAAAACTATTCATGTATCTCGAAAAATCAGTCATACGGGGAATCTTGCTGCTATGATGGTGTTCTGCAAAGTAAACGAAAGATGTTGTGCCTAAATTCATTTTCAGGGATACTGTAGCAACTTGACGGATCAACAATGTTGGCTAATATGGTTTTTTTGTTTGATTCTATTCGAAACTAGAGCAAAGATTGACTGAAGTTTGTAAGAGGTGTTATCTACTATTCGCAAGCAACGTCCAAGGGGGAATTTGTTGGAGCATATATTGTCATATGTAGTGTGTCCGTCGCTTGATGAATAGTCTAGGCTTAATGTAATACACCTGATATGTTGTAAACACATGAAACTAAGTCATTCGCAGGAGCATATGCGAATGAGACTCAATCGTACGACTGAGCCATGCAAATGGACCAGTCGTGTGACTGAGAGATGCTATTGGGCCATTCGCAAGACTGGACCATAAGTATGGTCGAGTTGTACGATTGAACCATACGCATGGTCCAATCGTACGAATGGGCTAGTCGCATATGATATGGTCTGAGGCCTATAAATACCAGTTTCATTGTGTAGAAAGTTTTTCAAGGAATGTGCCCGGGGCCTAGGTGCTGCCGGATAAGAAGGGAGATCATGCCTGATCTCCCCTTGCCAAGAGTCGTGATTCTTCTATTTAATGAGCTTGTAATCATTAGGTTTTATCAATGAAACCATTCTATTATTGTTTGTTCTCTTGTTTGTCTCTTGGTTTGGTTTTATTTTTCCTTCCTTCAAGAACATGCTCGGATGTCAACCGATCCAGTGACTTCAAAATTTGTTGATACATATTTCCCTGGTTTAGGTGCTAAATGTAAAAGTCTATCATGGCTTACTTATGTGTAATGAAACGATGTAATGATATATGATTTGTGCTTTGATGTTAATGTATCTTTAATTCATATATATATGAACTTATTATATAGGTTTGAAGTTGTTGTATGATTATTCATGCTAATGAACCATGCTTATGGACCACAACCATGAATACATCATGCTTATGGACCAGTCGCATGAATGAACCAGGAGACTGGATCTATCGCAAGATTGAGACATAAGATTAACTCAATCGCACGACTGAACCTTCAGTCGTGCGTATGAGTCAATCGCATGATTCAGTCGCATGATTGAACCATACTAATGGTTTAGTCGTACGATTGGAAACCCATAACCTATAAATACCACTTAATTTGTGTAAAACTAGAAGAATTTGAAACACTTGATACTCTTACGAACCCTACCCGTCTTGAACGTCCAAGGAAGCCTATCCAACTTCAAAGATCATTCCTGATCGATCTCTACTCAATCATAAAGTTTAGTTTCAATCTTTTATCGATCGGGTAATTGTTCTCATTCATTGAATCGCCAATCAAATAGGATTCCGCATTATTTGATTCAGTATAAACATAGAATCTGTTGGTATTCCGTACGTACACGGTCCTGACAAGTGGTATCGGAGCTTTGGCTCTTGATTTTGCATTTAATTCAATTAGAATTGTGTCAAAACTCACGTTTTAACTTAAAAGAGTGATCTTTTTGAGTCCACAGTTGTTTTTCGACGTTTCTAGGCATCAAAGTTGAAGTTTTTTGTCATACGGCAGATTAGGGTTTCTGGGTAAATCGTATTTCGTGTCAAAGTGTCAAAATTTGAAAATTTTCAAACACAACAGCCTTTAGTCGTAAAAATAGCTCATTCGTATGATTGAGTCACCCGTATTGTCCATTCGTATAATTGAGTCATACACCTTGTCCATTCGCACGATTGAGTCATCCACATTGACCATTCGCACGTTTGAGTCATATGTATTGTCCATTCGCACGACTGAGTCATTCGCATTGACCATTTGCATGATTGAGTCATCCGCATTGTCCATTCGCACGATTGAGTCATCCGCATTGACCATTCGCGTGATTGACTCATCCGCATTGACCGTTCACATGACTGAATAACTCCAGTCGTTTGAGATCATTCGCCTTGTTCATTCACATTCTTCAATCGCACAAGTGATCCATACGTATAGTTCATTCGCACGATTGAAACCGCCTGTTCTTAAAGTACAAAGTGCATACAAATGGAAGATCAGTTTTCTGCATTTACTGCCGGGAAGGACTGACGTATCCAGAACCTTCTTTGGACATCTATTGAGACTGATATAGGAAACCATAACAAACCACCAAAGCTTATAACGTTGGATGACTATCCACAATGGAAACAACGGTTTGAGATTTTTTGAATGGTGTTGATCCTAATCTTTGGACATCTATTGAGACTGGTTACCCAGCACAAGTCAGTGCTAGTGGTGTGAAGTTAACATTGGGAGGGATGAATGACACTCGGAAGATTCTCTTCAATTCTGAGAAGAAAGTCTATGCCTTGCTAACTCAGTCAATCCCAAAAGATATCTTTCACCAGTTTTCTGAGAATAAGTTGGCCAAAAACCTATGGGAGGCATTAGAGAAGAGATACGGGGGGAATGCAACGTTAAAGGCACTGAAGGCTAATGCTCTCAAGAAGGAGTTTGATAATTTCTCCGCAATTGGAAATGAGAGCTTAGACGATGTCATTGACAGGTTTTACCATCTAATGAGTGAGCTGCACACTCATGGTGTTAGTACGTCTATGGAAGAAAAAGTCTCAAGCTTTGCAGATGGTTTGCCTGAGAAATGGGATTCATTTGTTTCCAACCTGAGATAGAATGATATGCTTGCTACATTGGACGTAAATGACTTGATCTTGTAGTTAGAGAGCAGGAACTGAGGATGAAATATAGGTCGAAGAAAGGATCCTATGTTCAGAATCCTTCACTCTACAACTCGGTTCCCAATCCAACTGGTTCAGGAGCACCACTTTAAATAGCTTTTGTGTCTAGTTCCGCGGCTCCTTCTTAATCCACTGCTTTAGGACTAGAAATGTCTGGGTCATCATCTACTCATTATATAGTGTCTGAAGCCAATACAAGGAAGTTGAAGATCGAGAATCTCGGTAATATCACAGTGGAGGTTGGAAAAGAGCACATGGATCTTCTAGCAGCAGTGGTTCAATCGTATGCTATTTTAGTTGTTGGGAAGATCGGAAATTGTCATCTTACAGATGAAGACTACGAGCAGGTTGTCGAGAACGAGCTGGAGAGGATGAATATCATGTGGGCTCTAGAAAGTGCAGTTAGACAAGCTAAAAAGTTCGTTAAGAAGACGGGTCAGAATCTAGTAGCCACAAAGGACACAACTTTTGGCTTTGACAAAACCAAAGTCACATGCTTTAGTTGTGGTGAAAAGAGGCATTTTAAATGTGAATGTGTGAAGCCTAAGAAAATAGGAAATGGTAACCCATTTCCTACTTTCAACCATCAAGACAAAGACATGGTTAGAACCAGTTCTTCAAATAAAGAGACTAAAGCACTAACTGCCCAAGTTGATGAAGGACAAGACTGATCCTTCCGATTTGTCTCTCCAGGAGAATCAAACATTGCTTGTGTAGAAGCATTGGATGATGGGTCTGCCAGTGAAGGTGAGATTGCAACAAAGCAAGCGATGTCAGATACAGACAAAGTTGTGAATGTGGTAAACCACTTAGTTGAGGAAGAGCTCAGAGCATGAAGTTCAAAATCACCAACAACAGAAGATTCTACCTCTGCATTGATGGTTGATTCAACTAACTCCTCACAAGTAAGTTCTTTAGATCAACTATTTAATAAACATACTTGTTCTAAATGTGAAAAATTTAGGGAAAGCATAGATCTAAAATTTTCTAGGTTATTAGAACATAATGATAACTTAGTAAATGACTTACAACTCTGCACTGAAGCAAATCATATATTAAAACAAAATGAGTGCAGTTTTAAAGAAAAGATAGAACTGTTAGGTAAACAACTAAGGGAAACCGAGGTTGTTGCTTTAAATCAATCTAAGATATAAAGTTTTATTTAAATTCATTAGAAGAAACCAAAAAGGAGAAAGGAGTTTTGGAAGTTGAGGTTAATTCATTAAACAAAAACTGCATAGTTGGACTAGTTTTTCTCACATAGTATAGAACTTAGTGAAAGAACGTAACAATGGGGAAGATTTGGGATACAAAGTAGTGCCACCACCATATGAGCTACTTTTAAATGCAAAATGTAGACCAGTTAATAACAATCCAATTAAGGATCATGTGGTGTCTACTCCTCTAGTTAGTGATCTTGATTCCACGAGTAAACTAGTGAAACCTGTCACTAAATAGATGGAGGCTACTTTGAAATCAAAAGGCAAGATGCCCGTCAAGAACTTAGATCATGCAATTAAAAGGGTTAATGTAAGGTCAGGTTCACCAAAGTCCATTTCAGAACCCAAACTGACTAAATCAGTTAACCACACACGTGTTAGTCATCAAAGTCCAACCAAAGGGCATGTTAAAGATGTACAAAACGTCTAAACAATTAACTTTGTTAACAAGGGTGATACATCCAAAAGATTAGCGACAAAACCAAACCAGACACATCTCACACCTACACTAAACTCAACATCACATAAAAGTTTTCCTCATTCTGTAGAAGCAAGATCTTGCTACAGTTGTGGAAAATGATGACATATCTCTTCTAATTGTCCTAACTTTCAGACACCTAAAAAGAAAATTGAACTTTTTGATACACAAAAACGTTTTTCTAAATCAAAATCTAATACTCCACCTAAGAGTGTTAGTGAACCTAAAGTTCAAACAATAAGTCAGTCGTCTGTTTACCACAAACAGGCCTTACACAAAACTAGCTTATGGAATGAAAAATCAAGTAAAGGGTCTGAATGTGAGAATGATAAGAAGAAAGATATGCCCTTAGCCTCTAAAGGACAATGGGTTGAGTTTATTATGTGTGATTCCTCTAGGTCACCCAAGCCGATTAAGGCTTGGGTCCCAAATATGAACTAAAAAGTTTCTTTGACTGTGTAGGGTGTCTGCTATAGCACTATCACTAACACCTAGATTATTGATAGTGGGGCGTCCAGGCACATGACACGGAATTCCTCCTTCCTTTTCAACGTCAAATAAATCAAAAGGGGACATGTTTCATTTGCTGGGAACAAAGGAGGATACATCACAACACAAGGTGAAGTGGGAAATGAGAAAGTCAAGTTTGACAAGGTTAACTATGTTCAACAACTATAGAACAACTTGCTTTCTATTTCCCAGATCTGTGATAAAGGATTCAAAGTTATTTTTGACAACAAGAAGGGCTACGTGTTAAAGAAGGACTATGTGATTGAGAAGGATAAGGTTCTCATGTCAGCTTCAAGATAAAACGACTTGTATGTCTTGGATCTATCAAAAACATTCACAACTGATCACACAGTTAAATGTTTCTTGTCAAAGGCAACTGAGAGAGACTCGGTCTCGTGGCATAGGAGAATGGGACACATTAATACTAGAAAGATGAATCACTTTATTTAGATGATCTAGTGAATGGTGTAAATGTTAAGAACTTCCAGCTTTCAAAATTTTGCATAGCTTGCAAGAAAGAGAAACATACCAAGAAGGCTCATAAGGCGAAGAAAGTTAACTCTATAGATATACCTCTTGAACTTCTGCACATGGATCTGTTTGGCCCCGTTAGCACAAAGAGCATTGCCGAAGATCTGTATTGCTTTATAGTCACAGATGATTACTCAAGATTCTCTTGGCTGATGTTTCTGAAAGCCAAATCAGAAACCTTTGAATTATTCAAACATCTGGTAACTACATTAGAATCACTCTACAAGCTGAAAGTTAGGCAAATTCGATCTGACAACGAAGCTGAATTCAAGAATCAGTGGATAGAGGCATATTGTAGAGAAAGAGGAATTTTTCATCAATTCACCTCTGCCTACACTCCACAGATGAACAGCGTAGCTGAAAGAAAGAATCAAAGTTTGATCGAGACTGCTAGAATAATGCTTGCCGACTCAAAACTACCTATTCAATTATGGAATAAGGCAGTGGTAAATGCGTGTTTAATGCTCAATCGAGTCTTAGTGGTCAAGCAACATGAAAAAACGTGTTATGAACTACTCCAGTGACGTAAACCTAATTTGGAGCTTTTAGAACCGTTTGGCGCACCTTGTACATTGTTGAAGAAGACTCAAAATGGGAAGTTCCGCGATAAGGCAGAAGAAGGGATATTTCTCGGATACAGCATACCAGACAAGAGAGTTTACAACAACTCAACGAGTCAGGTAGAAGTGTGGTGCAGTGTTGACGTTCAAAGATACACCATCCCCCCAACTGGGAAAGGACCCTCATTCTTCTTTGACTTTGATGGTTTCTTTAAATCCTTCAATCTGCTGCATTCTCATACTGATGACGAGTTGTCTGCTAAAATGATGTACGATGCTCTTTACACACCTCCACCAGTCTCGACATCAACAAGTCTATTAGATGATTCCTTTAAGTCTTCAGGGGGAGACCTTGAAGCGAGTGAGTCTTCATCTGATAATGAGGCAGTTGAAACTGCTAATGAGGACGTGGAGGAACATGTTCCTACCAATGAAAGTACATAAGCATCAAATCCTTATGCATCTAACATTTCGGAACCTCATACTCCAACAGCTACAGATCCTGAACCTGAGTTTAATAATCTGGATAATAAGGTGGTTGTTCCAACAAGTCCTAGATCATGACTAATTTGTTTATCATCCCTTGGACAATGTCATTGGGGATGTTAGATCGGGAGTACTGACCAGAAATCAGTTGTACTCAGCTGATTATACGTCGGTAATGGAAAAGGGATACCTTCAAGATGGAGCATATCGATGTTTTGCATCTCAATTTGAGCCAAAATACATTAGTGAAGTGTTAAGAGATGAGGCATGGGTCAGTGCGATGCAAAAAGAACTCCTATAGTTCAAGACGTTAGGAGTGTGGACCTTTGTGGACAAACCAAAAGGTGTTAAGGTGATTGGCACTAAATGGGTACTGAAATGCAAGAAAGATGACCAAGAGGTAATAATCAGGAATAAGGCCCAACTTCTAGTTCAAGGATTTTGACAAGTCGAAAGCATAGATTACAATGAAGTGTTTGCACCAGTGGCAAAGATGGAAGCAATACGTATATTTTTAGCTTATGCATCCTACATGAAGATTAAAGTCTATCAACTAGATGTCAAGAGTGTGTTCCTTCATGGTGGAATCTGTGAGACAATGTATGTCAGTCAACCCGAAGGATTTGAGGATCCTTATCATCAGGACAGAGTGTACAAGCTGGATAAGGCTCTCTACGGGCTCCATCAAGCCCCTAGAGCATGGTATGAGAAACTCTCAACTCATCTGGTGAAACATGGTTTTCGCAGGGAGTTATTGACTTTACACTATTCATTAAAGAAAAAGATGGCGACTTATTGCTGGTACAGATTTATGTTGATGACATCATCTTTGGTTCCATAAACATAAAAAGATTTTCGGTTTTAGAATTTTAGGGGGAGAATAGGTTAATTTAGTATAATATTCGTGCATAATTTAATTACTTAAAAAAAGAGGGAGGAGGGCGGCTTAGCTAAATGATAGTGATTCAACGTTTATGGAAAATGATAGTACATAAGGAACAAATTGTTTGGGACTTTAAAAGATTTTAAATGATAATGATGCAAAAATTCAAAGTATAAGTATGAGACGTATATGCAAAAAAAAAGAAAAATGATAGTAAATCTGGTATGCTACTGAGGTAACATAGAGAAAGTAGACCTAGAGACTGCTATTTCATTATATGATGTGTCGGTAGATTCAACACAATAGATGAGTGGACCATATTGGTGGTTTAAAATTCAAACTAAGTTGTTCAACTTGCTGTGGGTTCCTATCTTATCCCTGGTTAACACAATCAACGTATTTCCAATAAGGGGTGACGAGCAAAATAAACACCACAAATGTGTGCGGATGACCATCAAATATGAGCAAAGCACATGTAAAAAACACTAAAAGCAATCAAGCTGATAACATATGTTGTTGGTGCGCTATGTGCAAAAAGAAAAATAAAATGCTCTAACAAGATGATAGGTTGTGTGCCTCTTTACTGTGCGGTGGCACTAACCTGAGGATAAGCATAACCTAAATATTCTAGAATTCAGTGTTGTTTGTGCGTCTCTGATGTGCGATGGCACTGACCTGAGGCTTGGCATCTCTTTGAAAGCTCTTAGAATAGTTTCTTCTTGAAATGTACCTGTAGACCGCTCAAAAATCTCCTGAGGAATGTTGATTACCATATTAGTGTGGGATCCACAAATGCTCGTTGAAATATTTAAACCCTAACTCATCACCAATGTGTGTCAAAAATCTGTGTATGGATTTAAGTGGTGAGGTATGCTGACAATCATCATGAGCTGCAATTCTTGAAAGTCAAAATCATTGTGTGCATCTTATAGCTCTAGTATGATTTCCTAAAATTGCTATTGACTCTCGGTCAAAAAAAGAATCTAGCATCAAAATGGTTTATTAAAATGTCCTAAATGATTCTGATATACCTGTATGATTCCATAAAGAATCATACGAGAAATGATAGAATGGACTTGAAACAGTGTTGTCAAGAAAGTAAAATCAGTTAGATGTACTCTAATAGGTTTAAAACCCTCTCCACTCAAAATTACAAAAATATATCTTGCTTTGTTTATAATTTCAAGTTGTTTTATTTAATAGTTGTTCATTTGTTAGGTAAAAGTCGGACTATACATCTGGATTCAATCTGTGAATCACTCACTAAAAGTGGTCACGTCTGAGGTGACCAATCGGGATTTTGGAATTACAATGAGTCACGTCTGAGGTGACAAATCCGGTTTTAAACTAAAAAGGATCACATCTGAGGTGATCAAAGTGTTTTAAATTAAAAAAGTCATGTGAGATAATCATTGGTTATACTGATCAATATCAAAAGGTAAGAGTTTTAAGTGTTTGAAAGTGTGTCAGGTCAAACTCATAAGTATGGACCAATCGCACGACTGGACCATAAGTATGGACCAGTCGCACGATTGGATCATGAGTATGAGCCAATCGTACGATTGAACCATTAGTATGGACCAGTCGCACGATTAGATCATAAACATGGAGCAATCCATGGCATTGGATTACCATAATAAACCAATCACACGAATGGATGAGGCCGTATGAGCCAGTTACACGACTGAACCCTAGTCGCACGAATGAAGCATCCGAATGGGCCCAGTCGCACGACTGAACGTTAACTTAGTATAAATAGAGGGTAGTCAGTCACATTTGTAACACCCTTCAATCGCTCACCCTTAGTCACACAAACATACTTATACTCTGCCCAATTTTCATTTGATTGATTTTACCGATTGATTATGATACTAACAGTTACTCTCTTCAGATACTGGTTACGTGAGACCAAAATCAACAACAATGCCTGGTTTAATCACACCCTAAGGACCAAAATCATTCAAAACAAGAACTTTGAAAAACTCTTCAAAATAAACCACTTAAATGGACATAATCGTTGATTTAAAGAACATTAGGTGTTATTTTGAGTTTCTTGCGAGTCAAATGAGTATAATCACAATGTTCAACATCAAGTTTTGACCAAGAATTGAATTTAAAGTGTCGAACAGAGCTTTATGCGAATGGACGTGCTAATGAACTTCAATTGCATGATTGAGCTGGGCGTATGACTCAATCGCACGAATGAACCATGCGTATGAGTTCAGTCGCATGATTGGATCAACCGAATGGCATAGCATACGACTAAGCTCAGTCGTAGGCGCAATCGTACGATTGAGCTCAATCGTACCACTAAGATTCAGTCGTATTGTCCATTCGCACGACTGAACAAAATGATCCAATTTCGGTAAAATTCAAATGTCATCATTTACACAAATCTAACGTATATGTGTCTTGTGTTATAGAAACATACCTAGTAGAAGGACTATGAGCACTAAGCACAACATCTGTGCTCATCTTGATGCTACATCCTGAAACGCTTCCGAGTTCATTGGGATCATTACATTTTTTCGCAGATTGAGGATCTTCATGGCCATCTCTCCTCCGTGTACACCTTATAGATCTATTCAGCAGGCTTTCTGGGGGAGTCTTGTAGTGGACATGTCTGTTGAGCCCCACTGTATCCAGAGCTCTATCTTCAGACAAGAGATTAAGATTAGAGAAGACGATCTGAAGAGGGTCTTGGAATTGGGTGAGGATGGTGACTGCCCAATCAAGATGCATCCCCTAACGGTTCGAGGATGTTTTCTTCGGATCAAGTACGCTGGGGACATTAATGTGGGTGTGCTCAACAAGAGTGATTGGGTTGAGTAAGATTGATATTCTTACTTTGAAATGATAATCAAGTCAATGATTGAATGACGGAAACAAACAATCAAAGAACATTCAATGCAATAATAATACTCATAAATGCTTTTGTATTTGTATTTATCAAGGTTGATTTACAGAGAATAATAACAACAAAAATTCTCTATCTATTAGTCGTCACCTCAGTACAAGGTTAACTATTCTATTTATAGGCAGACAAGATGCCTTTACAAAATGACTAAACTACCCCTGAACTATTACATCAGAAACTAGTCAAAGTCTTGATCCGCATCTTTGCTTGTTCATCCGCATTGACAAATGCGGATGAGATAATCTTGATCAGCATTTCTTCACTTGATCATCAGCATTAGTATGTTGGTCATCCACATAGGTTAATGCGGATGAACAAATACTTATGCGCATTTGTTCGGTGATCCGCATTTGTAAATGCGGATGAGTAAAGTCTTGTCCGCATCTTCTTTTGGTCTTCCGCATTAGTCAATGCGGAAGTGTAACAACTTCAGCAGTATTATTATGTCTTCCGCATTAGTCAATGCGAAAGAGTAAACACTTGTCCGCATCAGTGTTATGTCTTCCGCATTGACAAATGCGGAAGACAACACTTGTTCTTTTCCTTAGCAGATTTTTCATCCGCATTTCTTCTTGGACTTGAGGGATTCCAGCTGAGCAATCATCAATTCACCTATTGAGTTGGCATGTATGATCCTTTCAGGGTTCAACAATACTCCCCCTAAGGATTATACAACCTAGTTTTCCTCAATGTTTAGGAGGTGATTGATGTTGTGATGATTCAGCTGGGTCTTTTGATGGTGCAAATGGTGCTTGTCTTGGATCCAAAATAGCCTTGATCATATTGACAAAATCTTGAGCATCTGACATTTTTTCCTTACTTAATACATGAATCCTCATTCTGCTCATATCATGAATGGCTTGAATTGGTAGCTTTTTCAGAGAAATTGGTTCCTAAAGAGACACTGTTGATAGCCCATCTCTGTGTATTAAGAGAGAACCATCTACATCAACTTCAAGTTTGACAATGTTGCCCAATTGTAGAGGTGTCTTCTGCTTCTTTCTTTTCTCCCTTTTAGCACTGATCTGATCATAAGCCATCTTCAACAGTTTTATACACTTTAGAAAGAAATGTAGATCTTCTTCACCCAATTTGTTTGATATCTCTCTAAAGTGTCTTGTGTAAATGTATTGA
>BJCM01206962.1:0-21291 GCA_018326385.1 Flaveria bidentis
TGCTGCTGCGCAAGGGGCTCTCTGCAGCTGCGCAAGGCCCTGATTAATCGCAAGGGGCGGTCGCCGGAGCAAGGGGGGTTCGCCGGAGCAAGGGAGGAGCTGAGTTTAAGTGATGCGGCGGTGGAGCAAGGGAGGAGCTCAGGTTAGGTTAAATGCGTTTCATTTTACATTGACCGACTTTGACCGTAACCACCGATTACACCGATTACCACCGCCTAGGACCGATTTTCTCCGACTACTACCGCCTTGCTCCGCCTAGCGCTTAATGGCTCCGATTAACCATAATCGACAAGGCTAGGGGCCGACTACCGATTAATCCCCGCCTAGTCGGCCGCCTAGCCTGCCTTTTACAACACTGTTTGTAATTCACATGATCGAGTATGAGACGTATAACAATAATATCCTAGTTGCATCCAGAAGACGTAGGTTATACACCTCAATTGAACCACGTAAATCCCTATGTGCTTGTTTTTATTTTATGCAGTTAGATTGTGTATGTGCAACTCCTATACCTACTCTTTTTTTATTTCTAAGGGGCGGTTACTATAAAAAAGTGTTTTTTCGTGCGAAGAGTACGGAATTTTGGGGTGGAATTATCACTCAAGAACAATAATAATTACGTAAGAACAAAATGATAATTATACAAGATGAATTGCACTCGCGTGGAACTATCATGCAATAATACCTTCTTGCGTGATAATTCCACGTTTGCGTGATATTTCCATCTTTGCGCGTTAATTCTTACACTTGTGTTATAATTCCACACGTAAACTTCATTATTGTATGATAACTTTGTACGCTTCGCACGAAAAAACACTTTGTACCGTAACTTTTTTTCTTTATTTCTAAGTTATATATATCATCAGCTGTAATTGCTTTAACAAATATAATACTGTCAGTTTGATAACTGATGCGGTTAAAAAAACATTATAATTAAGTGATATATTTAAAAACAGCATATTAAAATTCATGCAACCAAAAACGGTTTCGGTTCATTGTAATAGCAATATTATCTATTTGTAGTTAGCCTACTTTTACGTATTAATCATAAGTTCTAAATTTAAATATTATCTTTAAAAGAAGTATATACTTCACATTAAAATAGTGATGTTACTAAACATAAGTAGGCCACCAAAATCCTTTATAACCATAGTTTTTTACATTTTAAATGTTTTCAATTCATCATATAAATTCACTTCCAAAAACTTTGCATGCATCAAATTCATCGTTACATGCTAAAACATACCACATTAGTTAACAATGAAATCGAAACGATTTGAGGTATTTGGTCTAGCCATGGTCATGCTATGTGGTGCAGCCATGGCTCAATCGGGGTGCACCACTGCACTAGTGAGCTTGAGCCCATGTCTTGGGTACGTCTCTGGAAACTCATCAACCCCATCAACTTCTTGTTGCACTCAACTAGCCAACGTGGTCCAGTCGCAGCCACAGTGCCTTTGTGTGTTCACTGGTGATGGCAGTGGTGCACCCCCGGGTTTGAACATTAACCAGACTTTGGCACTCGCGCTACCTGGTGCTTGCAATATCCAAACTCCCCCTGTTAGCCGATGCACTGGTGTGTCATTTCTTTCTCATGCTTGATTTCTCAATACGATATAATGGTTTGGTTTGGTTTGGTTTGGTTTTCATCGTGTCATTTGAACTATTTGTACTAGAGGGTGCTAATGGACCCATGAGCTCTACGCCATCGGATTCTCCTTCAGGTGAGCGATTTAAGAAAACATATTTATCCATCATCCTTTTGATATAACTCATCATCATTTCAGTTTTTACACTTTCAATTCATAATCTATCTATTTTAGTTATAAACGGTTCAGTCAGTTAAATTATTAGAATCGTCATAACTGAAGTCAGATTTTTCGATTATGATTCGAATATTGCAGGTAGCGGATCAAAGACTACGCCCGGAACTAATGGAGGGACATCTAGTGCAAATATGAAAAACCTACCATTATATGTGACTTCCATTTTGCTCTTCATAGCAACAACATATGCTTCCTATCATGTTGCTTAACTTCTCATTAAGTTTCATATCATTATTATCTATAAGACTATAATTATTACTTTGTTTGCCGGTGTGATGTGTATTTAAAGTGATTATTATCAGAGTGAATATGTAGCGTGTTGTATTACGTATTAATTTGTGTAAGAAAATTTGTATTGTGTTCAGGAAAAATCTTCTTTTACACATTCATATCATATCATGTAAGTCATGTAACTTCACCTTTACATTGACCCTCATGTTTACTTATCTTGTTAAGTCGACCCTCATATAACTTATCTTGTTACGATCATCATGTAACGTATAATGATCATATACTTTTGATTTAGTATCTAAACATTTGTTTCTTTGAGTGGTTAAATATTTAATTTTTTTCTAATTTAATTATACATAATATATAAGTTGCTAGTTATCATAGTTAATTTGTTATACATTTATCATTAGATTTAACCTAACATATTTTTGTTATGTTACATGTTAATCAAGTCCCAAATATTTTTGACATTGAGTAAACTTTATTTATGTTTGATTAAAAATAAAATATGAGAATTAATAATTAGAAAAGCAAAAGGATTATGTATCACAAGCCGGCCATCGTTATATGAATCCTTCTTTTTTAACAACGCTAAGAAAAATTATATTCGAGTGATGCTATATATTACCAGACACAAAAAGATCTATTAAATATCATATAGATATTTTATTTTTAATATCTATATTTTTAAAAAAATAAGTAACTCATGTCGTTAAGTGTCGTTATTTTTAGATTTATGTTATTTTATATGGCTTCTTTTTTTTAGTATTATTTTTTTTTCTTACTTAAAGACTTGACTAGATATCATTCAATAATTCCTAAAAATTCACTATTAACTTTTTAACTTTTTTATTCGGTTCGAGTAAATGTGTAATACGGTTAACTTCTAATCTAGCGTAACATAATCTGAAGCTCCTATATAAATTGAAGCTCCTAATAATTATAATTACCTATATAAATTGAAGCTTCTAACAATTATAGTTAAATAAAATCTATACTTATTAATAAAACAATAACTTTAGTGTCACATGATATTCTTTTAAAGTTCTATTTTTTTTAATTCTCGCCTAAATATGTATTTGTTTTTAGTGTTACTCTAGGTTCATTTGATTAAAAGTTAACATATATACAAGAGGTATTTAACGAAAATTTGGAAATTTAACCCTAAATTAAAACACGTCTTTTTTGAAAATTAAATCATACCCGATATTTTTTCTTTTTTTAAATAATTCATCAACAAAAACTATACAAATTATTTATGATTTTCTTTATCTATGAAATTGGTTCCTTGATTGTGTTTTTTCATTAAATACTCGATTTATATTCAAATCTTGACAAAAGTTACAAAAAATTTTAATCGACTCATGTCCAGTATGTAGGAATTCATAGGTATATTTTCTTTAAAATGAAATCATACTAGATTTTAAATTATTTTTCAACCATCCCAGGTTTACGACCCTCACGATTTGTCTTTATAAAGTATGATAATATCGCATTTGAGAGACTTCATTTACGTTCCCATTTTGGCTTCAGTTTTATTAAGTTTTCTTCAACAAAAGGTATATATTTTTTCTTATATTTGAACTTTTATCATCTACGATTATGATTTAACCTATCATTGTTTACAATTGTGTTTTTATACTAATATTATTTTACTTTATTTTATTTACAAGTGATCTAATTCAACAATCAATCTATAAAGAGGTATTACATGTGTTTTTTTTAACATTTTTATTTTTTTATGTGTACTGCCATATTATTATTATGTTTGATAGAAGTTCGGTTGATTTGCATAAATTGTTTTGATGTATCTGAAAGTAATATTGAAAATCATATTTTTATTCAACTGTTGGCTTTGACACCTTTAGACAAAAGAATTTCTTTTAAATTTCAAATAAGTTGTTATTAGTGTCTTATGCAATGATAATAAAACAAGAGTCAATGATAATCGATATCTAAAGTTAGTTTGTTTTTAAACATGAATAATAATCAGCTCTATGTTGTATTATCTCGAGTTAAAAGTAAATAGATATTAAAATTATTAATAATAGATATTGATGACAAAACACCAAATGTTATATACAAATAAAATTTTGGATGTTTATGAATTTGAAATATTGTTTTTCATGTTCAATTTAATTTGTTTATTATTTAAAGTTCTTATTTATAAATTTATTTTATTTTATATTATATACTATTTAGATGTATAAATATTAATAGTGAAAACCTACTAATATTAGATATAGCTAATGTTAAAAATTATACATAAAAGTCGATATACAAAATATTATCAACAATATTATAACTTACGAACCTTTTTAAACAAGAATAATATTTTAATGGGGTAATTTTGTAAAATAATAACCAACTTTCAAAAGTGTTCCAATTAAATAACTCAAGTTTTAAAAGTGTTCCAATCAGATCACTCATTTTTATATTTTATACAAATTAAAAGTCATAATATATTTTTTAGCATGTTATACTTTTGGATTCAGTTAAAAAATATTTTTTTCTATCTTTTGATGTTGATATAGAATGTTGACGTAAATTTTAGGCACTTTTTTATTTTTTTCATAATTAACGTGTTTTTTTATATTTTAATATAATTTTATATATTAAAAATTCTAACTCTCATGTTTTTTCTATTATTACTTTCTTGTCATAATAAAATTTGGTAATGACTCGATTTGATCATTTGGAGGTCCAATTTGAGAAAAATATGCATGAGTGACTAAATTAGAACACTTTTGAAACTTGGTTACTATTCTGTGACATTTTCTTTTTTTTAATTGAACACGTGTGTTACACGAGACTTTAGGCTAATCTTAATATATACACATATTTTTTTACTATAATACTTAAGCTTCTGACCTAGTATCACAAAATAACTAACTCATTTACTATTGAAACTACTTATAAGTCTACTTATTATGTTCTCTATAAAATTAAAGACCCAACCTTATGAAAATGAACACATTGCCGTCACACATTACATAGCATTATTAGTCATGAGACATGAATAGTAAATTTTTATTTGTTTATGTTATGAAACACCAATCTTTTGGTATTATTTATAGTCTTTGATTCTTACTCTTTGTACATATGAATGTTCTTCGAGAAGGTGGTGGTTGTGTGATCTTAGTGTTTAACCTCCGATTTTTTTTTGTCTTTAACCATTAAAGTTTAGGATCTTAAAGTTTTACAACTCTTATTTTTTCATGTTTAACCACTAAAGTTTAGTATATTTGAGTTCTGCGACAAACTTTGATTTTATGGTTTATTGACGAGCCGGACACATAATTACCAAAGTAACATAATGTTACGTGTGAAAAAAATAACCAGACTCCCACCACGTAGGGCGGGATAGAAAAAACTAGTTAGTATCATTAGTGTACAAACTCTAGCAAATGTTTTTGTCAAGGATATTAGACACTTACATAATCAATAAGCTAAAACTACAGTAAATATATCAACAAACAAGAGCCATAAAAGTCTTCCTTTCTCATGATATCAACTAACTAATACAATAAATCTAGGTTAAAATATGAATGTGTGACTTTAAAGTTGATTAAGACTTTTAAGTTGAGTTTAACCAGAACATTATTCATGTAATTATCTTTTTCTATTCCTTAATCATAAAACTTACACGGTTAAAATTACAGTAAACCGACCCAACAAATTCTTTTATCAGAATAAAAAACTGAAACATAATAACACTGATAAAAAAATTCCGAGTCTAACCAAAACTATCTACAAAACCTAAGAAGGCATAGACATTAGAAACCATACCAATTTTGTAACCATCTAATTGACCATATCGAATATACAATTCAATGTTCAAACTTCATTCACAAGAATAACTCAATCACAAAAATAAAGTCACAAGAACATCTTTATGGAATATCCTTTTGAACTTTTTGTGACATTATTAATTCGTCACATAAAAACCCAATTTCATACGTTCACACGCCATCTCATTGTCCTCTAGAAACCTGTTGGAATCCACTGCACTTTGCGTTTCCGTACCTCTTACCCCTTCTTCTTCTCTCATCATCTAAAAATATATAAAAAAAAGTTATATAAAACCGACAACAATAAATTTTACCATCGTCTTCACACCCACTTGCCTCTGTTTCTTGATAATTTGGGGAAGAACACTGCGTCAAATCTCGATCTTTAAGGTAAATTTGCAGTTTTTGTTTGGTTATCGATTGTGGGTACTTGTTGTTTGACCAAGATTTGGTTCAATTTCGAAGTCCCAATTGTTTGTTTTGCGAATTGGGGGTAATTTTGATGCGAATTGGACATTTGATTGTTGGGATTTGATTTTGCGTTAGGGTTATTGATCTTGATTGGATGTTTTGTGGGTCGATTTTGAAATCTGATTGTTTGTGATTGCAATTGTGTTATTTGTGCTTGTAATCATAAATAGAAAGATATTAGTGTTCTTGTTAGTGTTATTTGATTATATCTTTTCAATTAAGGGGTTAAATTGTGCATTTTGGTACTGAATTTGGTCTTTTAGGGTTTGTGGTTTAATACCCTAATTTTGCAAAAATGTAACTTGGTTAAATTGTGTTTTAATTGAATCGCCGGGTTCATTTCGTAGTGAAATTTACACGTACATTGCAAATTTTTATCCTGTAAGTTCTTGATCCTGTAGTTTGTTTAAGATAACCTAGGTTTATTCATTATTGAATTTAGATCTTATAAATGTGTATAGTTTACTTAAGGGGGTGTTTGGGTTCGCGATGGCATTGTAGTGCGCTTATTGAGAGTGTTTGGGATTGCTTATCCAACTGCTTATTTGATTATTTGCAAGTGAAATAAGCAGTTGAAGTTGCTTGTGTTCAATAAGCAATTAAGCAGCCGCAAACACTCCGTGATGTGCTTAAGTTGCTTGTAGTTGAAGGCTCAAACATGAGCTTATGAAATGTGAAATCTTGAAACTGCATAGGATTATCCTTTTAGTTGTTAGTAGCAGAATTTTGAATTGGTAGCTGTTCTTTTATGGTTTTCTTGGAGTTTTACACTTCACACGCCTGGTTACTATTGAGTTTCGTTCTTTGTAGTCTTGCTTTAGGGGGTGGCTGGTATAGTTTAATTAAAACTGGTTATCTGCTTATTGTGTTTTGATTACAATAGCAAGTTGTTCTTGAGTGTGTTAGGGATTGCTTACCCTAACGACTTATGTGATTGTTTTGAATAAGCCGTTTGAAGCTGCTTGTGTTGAGAACTTTCACATTTCATTTTAAGGTATCCTTGTGTCGTCGTTGTATGGTCATGCACTGAATGAGTGAGCGGTTGTTATAAGGGTGTATTTGAGTGTGTGTTTTCAAAGTGATTGTCATTTGAAAATCTTAAATCATAATTAGCGGATTAAAGTTATCTTAATAATTGATTTTCCTACAGCTATTCCTTACCACATTTAGGATCAAATCAAATAGATATGAATAATCAGGTAAGGAGTAACCATAAGAAACTTGATTGTCGACATAGTTGTAACGCTACATTATTATCTAACTACCTGTAATCACTTTGAAAACAGTTATCATGTATGTATCGTCTTTGTGCTTCAAGTCGGGATTTTCTTGAATACATTGTGACAAAGAAAACATCCATTAGTGAGAATACTGTTTTTAACATAAACCGCTTAAAGTTTTAAACAAAATCATCATATTCTGTTATTGTAGAGATTAATGTACCGAGTCGTAGTATTTTGAAGGTTTTTCGTCTTTTGGGTTCTTAGCAGGTTGCGATATACTGTAGTGACAACTATGGTTCTCATTGAAGGTCTCCCGGATGCTGTTGCTATCAGATGTCTAGCACGAGTCCCGTTTTTCCTTTTCCCAAAACTAGAAGTCGTTTCTCGTTCTTGGCGAGAAGCAGTGCAAAGCACCGAGCTTTATAAAGCCCGTGAAGAAGTCAAATCGCGTGAAAATCTTTTATGTGTATGCGCATTTGACCCAGAAAACGTGTGGCAGATTTATGACCCGACACGAGACCTTTGGATCACTCTCCCGGTCCTTCCTTCAAAAGTTAGAAATTTGGCCCATTTTGGTGTTGTATCAACTGCAGGTAAACTGTTTGTCCTAGGTGGCGGTAGTGATGCGGTTGACCCATTGACCGGTGACCAAGATGGAAGCTTTGCAACAAACGAGGTGTGGGCGTATGACCCGTTGATCAGGCGGTGGGCCCAACGGGCCTCGATGATTGTTCCACGGACCATGTTTGCGTGTTGTGTGTTAAAAGGAAAGATATTGGTGGCGGGCGGGTTTACAACGTGTCGGAAATCAATATCGAAAGCTGAAGTTTACGATCCCGAGAAAGATGTTTGGGTTTCGATACCTGATCTTCATCACACCCATAACTCAGGGTGCACGGGGTTAGTCATCGGGGGTAAGGTGCATGTGATGCACAAGGGTTTGACCACGGTTCAGGTGCTGACTAAAGACGGGTGGAGTGTTCATGAGCATTCGTGGGTTCAGGGCCCGATGACTGTGGTAAATGGTTCGTTATATGTGATGAGCCATGGGCTCATATACAAACAAGATCAGGACTCGAGGAAGGTGGTGATTTCGGCTTCGGAATTCAAGAGGAGAATCGGGTTCGCTATGATGGGTTTTCGGGATGATATATATGTGATTGGAGGTGTGATCGGGCCCGAAGGGTGGAACTGGGATATTCAAAAGATGTCCGATGTTGATGTTTTGACCCTCGGGCACGAGAGGCCCGTGTGGCAGAAAGCTGCTTCCATGACCCGATGTCGTGGGACGATCCTTGGGTGCGCCGAGTTGAGAATTTAGATGTTTTCGCCTTTTGGGCTTCTGTTTTTATCCTTTGTTTGTGCTTTGAACAGTAGTGTTTTAACGTTTTAACTATCTGAAACCGAAATTAGCATGTTTTGGTCAGCGGTACAACGTTGTTTACCGTATATTTTGGTTGATTTATATCTGTGATTCTGTTGAATAATAAGTCTTAAATTGTATACATAGACCCGCATAGCGCCTACGAAGCCCTTGCATGTTGATTGGCAAGACCATTTAGCGGTCGTGGTGGTAGCGTCACGTCATATCTCCCGAGGCAGAAGCAAGGTTAAGGTCATGAAACAACCCGTTAAAAGGCGTCTATACCCGTAGTATGACGTATTACCATGCGCGCATGCGTATATATACGTCTAATTGATATATTGAGAAATCTGCCTTAAAAAGCCTCATAGTTGAAATTAGGACCTTTTAAAATTTAAAGTGGTGTTTAGCTTTAAAAAGATCGGGCCAAACTTTAATGGGCTTGATTGTATTGGACTATTGGATCAGGTCCAAAATGGTGCTACCGTTTAGATTTCCAAATTTAAACTATATGGTGGTAGTTTTGATCAATTTACCTCTAAGTTCAAGCAGTCTTCACTCGTTATCCGATCCGTCTGACATGAAACACCTAGATTCAACATCTCGTTTTCGAGTGTACTCTATTTACGGTTTTTTTACACGTCCCTATACGTGTTATTTGAATTGAGCAAGCAATGTTTATTGCCGCAAAATTACAAAAACACTCAAATGAACTTTTTGACTCTTGAAACATCTATCAAAAAGATGTTTATCACCTATAGATTTTTCGAGTTTAAATGTTCATTTGAGTGTTTTCGCAAATTTTCGGCTATAAACATTGCTTGTTCAAATGTTGGCATGATTGAGACCTATAAAAACTCCGTAAATAGAGTACACTTGAAAATCATATGTTGAATCTAAGTTTGGCATGATAGACATCGAATAATGAGCCAAAAGTGCTTCAAACTAGAACTAAATTGATGTTTATCACCTAATAAATTTTTGCGTGTTAAAACGTGTTCGATTACAAAATATCTGAGTTTTCTTCGAATATTCCGGTTTGAACCGTTTGTCACTACTCGTTGTGTCGGCTCGTTGATTAGTTTATCATACCGATGGGTTCAATCTATATAACCATTCATCGGCTTGCTTGATTGACCTTTAAAACATGAATTTTTCATTTTGAATAGCTATTTTTGTTTCTCTTAACGGTTTAGTTAGCTCGATCATTAAAAACAACATGAATAGTTAAAGGTTATCAATAAGCAAAATCAGTTATTTAAACCTTCTTTATTCATTTAAATTGATAACCACAAGTGCCTACCTTGATACGTGAAACACTAATACAAGTAATTAGGAGAATTTGTATAGTATTATGTGAACCCTAAGTATATATATTCTTTATTTAAACAATTTAGTAAGACAATTAAGTTATATGTATTCAAAATAACTTGTACCGAAACATATAAGCTATAGATAAAGTGAAATAGGAAACCTTCAAGAGGAGTAAGCCAATGATTATTTTCTAGCGGAGATCTCATGTTCACATCATGTTTTCACTGTTTGTTTGTCGTAAGATTTGAATGTCACATGTCCCGCGCAACATGTGATCTACCTGATAATCTTGTTAGTCAGGTATTGACTTGTTCTGTAAGTTTATTGGTAAAGAATTCTCATGAACACCAAAAAGAAGAAAAGAAACTGAAACTAGATATCATATATTTGGGATCATTACGTAACTTCCATCTCATGTTATTCGAGTACTCATTCGACTGATCAATATTTTGTTGGCTTGCTCACCAACACTCAGGTAAATTGCAGTTTGTGTTGGACATGTGAACTTCAAAAGATAAAGTAGAGAGCCAAAAAAACCACGATTTAAAATTAATTGCTAGAAAGGAATCAATTGCTTGCTAATAGTTATAATTGTCAAAAATCAATCAAGGTGAATGTATTTACCACCTACTAATCATTATATGAATAAATATAATTTGTATTTTAGAGTACATTTCTATAATCATTTTCCATATATAAGAAAATTAATAAAAAATTGGAACATACAAATCAACCTTACTCAAATCTCATTGATCAATTTTATAACGTATTTGACTTCGTGATTTCGTCCTATTATGAATGTAATACTGTTTTTTACGTGTGGGATTTATTTTATGACAATGTGTATTGTGATGCAAACATCTATAATTTAATATTGGGAAAACGATATTAAAAATTGAAGTTAAAGCTTTTAAATTAAACAAGTGTTGGTGCAAATCGTAGTCACAATAATTGACTTGTGCATAAAAAGGTGCCTAGCTATTAACTTTAGAACTTTAGTATATGCTATATTCTTTGTGGATAATTTTGTTGATCGAGTTAAATTTTATTAAATATTACATTAAGTTTGTATGATAACTTATTCTAACCGATTCGGGTATTTGTGACAATGTAATTGGATATGTTGATATAGTCAATTAAGAATAGTATATCGTGACTATCTTTTTAACAGGAATATTATTATATGACAAATCGTTTGAAAAGAGACTGGTTGAAACATAAGGCAACCACTATCTAAAAAATGAGTATCATCGACGACAATGATTCATCTGAATTACTTACGAAACTTCAACGAAACTCTCTAGAAAGTTTTAAAAGAAGTTTATTTTTAAACAAGTTTCCATGGCCCAGATGGATCACTTTGGTGGGAACTCATCGCTGAGTCACCGACGAAATTCGATTAGTAATTCAACGATAATTTGAGGATAGAACTTCTGATAAGATTTCCGCACAAACTTTTCAACCGCGATGAGAAGATCAGCCCCTAGGTAAAACATATACGATCTGATTGACCCCATAATGTTTTTTTCGTATATTCTTTCTCATATCAATTTTGGAAATGTAATGATGCAAAAAATTAATGTTGAGAGAGTACAAATTACCTCTTGTACTTAAAGTTTGTTCTCATATAATTACTTAGGTTGTTTCTAAGAGACCAAAAAAATGCAACAAAGACATGACATCCACACTCTTTACTCTTCACTATGCTAACCTTATCCTTTTAACACCATACGCTCAACAACACCTACCACATACATTATGGAAACTTGAAATAAAGAAAATAATGATTGACTAAGATATTATATTAAAGAAGCTTAATAGATACAATAAACACTAAAGTGTATATTTTATCAGAAGCCTGAATTAGAATATAAAATAATGTAGATGTTCTCTAGCTAACAAAGTAAAGAATTTTAAATATTTTGTTACGACAAGCAACAACTCACAAAATGAAACACATGATGATGTGGAACCCTAGTTTATAATTAAACCTTATGTGTCATTGTTGTATGAGGTTTTCAGGTGAGTATATTGGCGAGCGATGTATGTTTTCATGTTGTGTGTGACTTGAAAAAAGTTGCAACGTCGGGCTAAATTGTTGCAACATGATTCGATATAATTTTCTATCACATTAGAGTATAAGACCACAATGGATCACTAAATGCATCTAGTACCCGATCAAAATAAATTTTCTTAGAATGTATTGTTCAACGTCCAAGATTCATCATCGTCGTCGAAGGATCCAAAATCACTTGTCGTATCAGACTTTAATTCTAAGAAGGCAACAACCCTCGTCTAGATGACACATCTACTATATATTGTCATTAATATCAAACGTCATCTACAAAAGCCTTTTTACTAACCAGTAAGTAAGCATTCATCGCTCGCATTAGCTTTCTTTAATTCTCTTTGCTCTCTTTTCATTACTCAAAAGCTAGTAGTTACTTAAAGCTATAATCAGACCATAAACTTTTTCACATGATACGACTAACCATGTTATTTGCTTTTAGAACATTCAAACTATTGCTTGATCAATCAAAACACTTATGCTAAACAAGTTATGTTCTTTTTTTCCTTTAATCAAATTATCTATTTTATAGTAGAAGTAAACATAATCTTTGTCCAAGAAAAAAATAATAATAAAAAAGAATAAAAGTTAACAGAATTAAAATCATTTATTTTTGGTCAAGGGTGTCATGGTCATTCGGAGAAAAAAGGGTGCAAATATACAAGAAAAATGTTCGTACGGGGGTACTTGAAATTTGAATGTGAGTTTTCCTCTAATTTAATAATCCATTTCAACTAAAGAAGTATAGGAGATCATTACATAAGATAAATAGAGTTTTTAAACAAATTCAAAAGTTATAATAGTCATAGCATGAAGTCTATTTAATGAATGGCTGTGATTCAAAATAGAGTCGATATATATTAATTTTAAGTTTCGACTAAATTTTGGATATTAGTTAGCCTAGATTTTTAAATTAATATAACTTCTTAATATTTGTTTTGAATACCTATTGACGACGATTTCAGAAGTCAAACTACAAGAGTTTAACGGACTTTAACTCTACTCTATATCCGCTCAAGAAAAAATATAACTTTTGATATCCGCTCAAGAAAAAATATAACTTTTGATATCCGCTCAAGAAAATATAACTTCTTGTATAAATATGAGAATATTATATAAATTTTAGAAAATTTTATAGAAAATTTTAAGAGAAAAATTTGATGATCACTATATAAATTATCAACAAGCTAGATAGAACATTAATATAACATGTCAAACTTCCTAAATGTTATACGTAATTTCATTTTATCTTATACGAATCGATAAAAGTACAATCTAATATGCAATTAAACCAGAATGGGATAAGGGTTTATTCATCATTTTAGTACAAATTATAGATCTTCATCCATACTTTTTTTATTCTATGAGTTTTGTTAAAGGTATGAATACATAATGCATGTAATAGAGAGCTAAAATGAGATTACACTAGGTGGTATACAAACATGCACAAGCTCTTTCTAGTTTTGATATATTTCTGGGTAAGATAGTGTGTTTGAAAGAATTATGCAATTTTGACATATTTAGAAGTATGGAAGTTGAATGAAAAATTATTTTTGTTATTCTAAACATGAAGTAGATAAAAAATGATCTAGTTGGAATTTAATCAAATAAATTAGATAAATTTCACTAAAGTCCTTATTTTTAGGATGCAATTTATTTAGTCAATTTTTTCTTGAAAGAAATTTTGACCCAAAAAGTGGCATTGGCATCAAGAAGGTGTTAATCGTGTTCTTGTATGCTAAAGGTTGATCAAGTATACTTCTAATGTGGTTGAAACCTTTGATTTTATGTTAATAATACACTTCAAAAATTTTAAGAAGTTTTTTGGTATGTTTGTTCAAGACTTGGGCTAAAAAAAATCAAACAAATGCATATTAAATGCCAAAAGCATACGATGCTTTTCATATGCATATAATGAAGTGGCAATACATGTATAAAATTCATTTTTAAGACACAATTGCCTATTATATTCATACTGTGACACTGACTTTAAGTCTCCTAGAAATAATTGTTATTACATACATGTCCATTGTTAATGGGCTATTTATTTTAATGAAAGAAAAAATTTTGAACATATAATATAAATATCAAAAATAAAATTATGCATATATACATATCCTACACTATTAGAATAACACATACATGTATTGTCTATAATATTACATGCAAAGCAAACTAATCAAGAAAGTAAGCCGAAATACAATCGTACCAAGAGTCTAAGATTGGCCAACACCCCAGCTCTAACAAGCGTATATGGTTTGATCAACATAAATAAAGCTATAAGCTAAAAATAAACCTTAAAACCAAAAGATGGATGGTTGATTCATGGTTGCACTATAAAATCAGTCGTCTACCATGTCATGATCAGATCAAATTAAAGAGGACGAGCTGATCATATTATGCATGTATAACAGAAGCTATTGTTTGTATGTTCACTCTAAAAAATATGTTTGTAACGAAAATAAAAATACATACAAGGATTTCTAATAAAGCTCTATTATAGTTCGGTTCAACATGCTTTGCTATAACTTTCAATCACATCAAAGTAGAAGATCATCATGAATAACTATATCAATTGAGTACCCAATCAAAATAATTTCTTTTGTATCGATTGTCCCACATCCAAGATCCGTCATTCTCATCCTAGGATCTAGTATCACTTATCATTAATGTTAGACCTCGTCTATACCCTTTTACTAATGAGTAAGTAAACATTCACTACTCACATTAACTATCTTTAATACTCTTTGATTTATTTTCATTCGCTCCAAATACTTACTCTAACATCATAACTAGATCGCAAAACTTCTTAATGCAAAAAGACAAAAAATGTTCTTAGCTTTCACGCCAGAGTTTCATCAAACATTGACAACACGTTATGTCTTTTGGGGTTAATCCACGCCACATCTCATCCGTTAGTTAACTCATTTTACTTAACTATTAGAAAAAAAGTATATATTTTAAGAGAAAAATGTAATAAATATGAAAATGATATAACATACTTAATTTTATTAATTTTGGTCAAGGATGTCATGATCATGTGGAACATTGAAATAATGTATAAATATGCAATAAATTGCTCATATGGGGTCCTTGAATGTTAGATTTCTTGATTTTTGATCGATTTCAATCTACATACACATATGAGAAAATAAGCATAGGAGAAAATCATGACGCATGATAAATCATTGTAATAGTAATATAGTTTTTAATAGATCGTTAGTGATAATACTTTGTGTACGATGTCTTTTTTAATGATTGTGAATTATGTTGAATTGGTTTTAAATTTTAGTTTGAACTAAATTATGGATATTAACTAGTATTAAGCCCCGCGTTGCGGCGGGGTTTATACCAAATAGCACCAATATCGTATCACCATGAGCCACCGCCAATATCGAAAAAGTTCGCATTAGAAAAACATAAAATCAAGTAGATGTAAAAACGTAAAACATTAAAAACAATAACTAAGCCTATTTATGATCACCACGTTGTGACGGAGCAATTAAACGGGTTAAAATAAGGTAACAATGATGAAACAAAGGCGGACATTATGACATACTAACTCTCAAAATATAGACCGAGGTATAAAACAAAAAAATTAAAATGAAATGTATAGGAGAAGAAAGTTGAAAGTAAATATATTTAGGGATTTAATTATAAAAGATGTAAAAGTATTAAAATTAAAATAGAAACTAAAAGAAAGAAGAAAGACAAAAGACATGTACAATTTCTTAAACTCGTGATACAACTATTAATGCAATGTTATGTTGGTAATTAGATATATTAAATGTGTCTAGATTTTGAATCGATGTAACTAGTGGTATCCATCCACACACGTTATGCACGTAATGGATCGAGTTCTGAAGAGACTCTCATTTAGGACTACTAATCATAAACGGTTATCATACGAAAGCAACCGATACCACTGTTGGTTATCATCATGGCATGGCATTGTTGTATATGTTTGCATAGTAACGAAACAAATAACTCATACAACCTGTATACGTCTCAAATGAACACACAACCCCATTCGTTCTCCCCTCTCGCTTGGCCTTTGCCCGCAACCCGTGAATCATTCTATCCTTATCTTCCAACCAATCGGCTAATCACGCCATCAACTTGGGAAGGTGGCTTGATTCTCTTATCCTCTACCCTTGGTATAAATCTTTCATTCTCATCGACCTGAAATAGAAGTAGCATCACCAATAACACAACAATGTTCTTAACAACAGTATGATGACAACAATATGGTCAAGGTAAACAACACTAACACAGCAATTCACCTAACAGAAAATCTAACTCAAATAAGCTCAAGAGCAACTTTAATTGAGCAGATGAGCATCATAATTCACATACTAATTTTCCTAACAACGGTGTGTACCCAACAACATGGTAAAAGCAAAAGTCAATGACCAATAAACTAAAATAGATAATGGTCTAGTTGTGGTTCTTAGCCATCATCGACACGACAATTTTCCTAATAGTAGAATAAAGGCAACAACTTGCTCAACTTAAACATCATCAGCGTAATGACATACCCAATAAAAGTATTGAGTCAGATGAGCTTAAGTAGGTCTCAGATGAGTTAAGATCATCACCATCAACATAAGGTATTTGCTAACAATAAACAAAACCATTGATCAAGCTAACAGTCTTAGATGAGGAAATCTCCATTATCATCCACATTACGAATCATCAAACAACAAAGTCTCAAATAAGGTAATCCTCATCAAAACATAACAAATCATTCAACCACAAAGTCTCAAAATGCATCACTTAAAAAAATGGAGGATTTGAAAACCCTAATGCTTCAAACTATCATTATAGACACCTTGACACCAAACAGGAATCAAAGAACGCCCTGGCTGTCAAGACCTGCTTGATTGTCATCGCCTCTATTGGATCTGTCTAGCAAGAAATAGACGCCCAACAACCCAGATCTTCGAGAGCTCCCGCCTATAACCCTCAACCCACTTTCATTCGCAGGCCGCAAACCCCACACACTTCTTATTTAAGGTAGAGATAAAGGATCCAAAACAAAAACTTAAAATGTCTTGTGGCCAAAATGAGAGGAACCACAAATCTACTAATTTTTTCCCTTGATTTATAAATATATGGTTAAATTACATCTTTTAAATACTTGCTTGACTATTCTATTGACAAAATTAATAAGAAATTAAGCTATAAAAAAGATAATGTTAGAGGCCTAACAATTTTTGGTTGGCCAAAAAGGCAACGAACCCAAAACTCCAGCCTATTTCCTCACATATGACTACAAACGTTTGACCAAATTGGCTTTAAGATTGTTACGCACTTCTTCATTGCGTATCTTCATATGCAATTAAGTATTGCGAGGTGTGTTTACAATCATATTTAAGTATTCGTTAATCGAGAGGTCACTATTGTCATATCCTAATTGACGAAATGCAAACTTACCCTTTTATAAACTCGTGAGACCGAGTTTATCAATTGTGTCTTCTCGTTATTGTAGATACTTAAACTCACACTCCACCAACTATTCATAAAAATAGTTGTCGAGTCATACGTAACCAACTCTCAGGAGTTTTATCGTCATAAGTTGGATTGTCGCCAAAATAGTCTTCTAAATGATGTTTGTTGGCTTTTGAATGATCCTGCATAACTTAGATTCATCTTTAAATTGTATAAATAGGTTTTGGCCTTGTGATGATGGGAAATAAGTCGGACCGACACTTGCACCGCATTAATGAACAACTCTTAGCCTTTAAATGAATCAAACGATGTAAATAAGGAAAAATCCATTATTATAATGTGTGTGTATGTATATATGAAATGATGTGATTTTTATTTAGAGTTGTGTGTGTATATCTATGTGTGAAAATATAAAATTAACTTTTGTTAGGACTGTTTACCGGCTATATTAGTGTGGGAGAATATGATGTTAAAAGCCTTACTATCGTCAAGCAGGTCATGAGCACAAGATAACGCCCCTATCATGTTTTTTTTCTTATTATAATTTTTTGTTTTGGGTTGGGGGGTAATAGGTGGACGTATCGAACCGAAATAAGATCTAAGATTGACATCTTGATACACTGATTTACCATAATAATAAATAAAGTCAATGCGGACTCCGTCATGAAAAGAGCTGCTTCTTTTTTCGTCCTGACATGACCTACAATCATTCTTAGTTATGGGGGCTTTAATGAAAAAAATCTGATCATGTGATGATATCATATGAAACATTTTAATGGTAATTTTCAACCCACTTAAACCACAATAAATCACCATGTTCATGTGTGAATATATTTTCTACTTAAAAGTTTAAACATGTTCTATATCTCTACAATCAGTAGGTTATTCATCATAAATAGTTTGTTTAACCAGAATAAATTTAAAAAGAACAAAAACAACATATGCACCCTCTTTCGTGTCTTACATACATAAAATAAATCTGGGTTAAGGTAATTAATTTGCAATTTGCTCTTAACATCACTAGTTTATTAAAGACACCCGCTTCACGTGACCCTTCACGTAAACTTTAAACTTTATAAAATAATAAACTGGTTTTTTTTAATAACAAAAAGAACGTTGAAAACTTTAGCCATTTTTTTCCTCAAAGATCTTCCTCCCAATTTTCAAATATTAAAATATTGAATAAAAATAAGGACAAATAATTTTACCATCTTTATCAAGGACAAATAATTTTACCATCTTTCTCAAATACAAAATGTTCATTACCACCAATCATCTTAGTTCAACTAGTTAAAATAAGATATTTATAATATATAAATAAAAAGAAGGTCATGAGTTTAAATCTTATTCTAAGCAAAAATGTTTAGAATTTAACTAATGGGTTTTCTCAGCAATGAGTTTCCTCTTGGAGGGGTTGGAGGTGTGGTCCCGACTGGGAAACGAATAAATGAACTCGATTAAGATAACATCTATCATTTGAAACAAGTTCATACATTTGCCGTTAAAAAAAACAAAATGTTTCATTACCTACTTAAAATCTAACTATTATAATAAAATAAAGTTTTGAGTTGTCACTTGACATAATATTAAACCTTCTAAACCTAATATTCTCGCTTATCTCACGTATTAAATATTTGTATTAACTATTAATCTTATTAATTAATTCTTTTTAAGATTAAAATAGTTTCTAATACATTAAGAAAGAGTTCCATTTATGAATGTAATTTCAAAAGAAAATATATTTTGTATTATATAAGTATTTTTTTTAAATATCAAACTCTTTTATAAATACAAAATATTTAAAATCAATGTTTTTTGAAATTAAATTTTTATGAACTATAAAAAATTAAAATTAAAATTTATAATAAGATTTTTTTACAAAAAGACATTTTTTTAAAACATTTTGATTTAGAACATATTTTTTAATTTTTTTAGGATAAAAAAGATTTAAAACAAAAGTTCGAACAAAATAATAGTATTGTTTTATTACTTATTATAGTCCTTACTCATAAGTAATTTTAATAATATCATATTTCAAAATATCATTTTATAATTAATAACTTTTATTACTATTTGATTTAGAATGTATTTTTTAATATTTTATTTTTTAACTTATGAAAAACACAGGATGCTAACCTAGTATAATTATAAAATTAACTTTTTATATTTATTTAGAATGATTACTCAATAACTTTTAATATAAAGACAGGCTACATTATCACTCTACTATCTTTCTCATGTAGTTTAATTCATATTGATTTTAAGGATGTTACACGCTATAACATACTTTTCCTTCTCTCCCCAAAACTATAATTACAACCGTATTTGTATCAATTTTGAACTAATAATTCATAGTACAATTGGTAAAGTTAGAGGGTACTCAAAACATGTAATTATGAGGTTTTGGGTACACATATCACTTTGATTAAAATTGCTTAAGGTTGAGTCAGCTTGCTATTCAAGTTGTAAGTTTCATCTTAAAAGGGTTGGGGTGTGGTCTCACCTGAGAAACGAATATATGTATCCGATTAAGATAAAATTTATCCTACAAAACAGAGTTATGCATTTGTTGTTAAAATATTGTATTAATTTTGAACAATAATCCTACTTTAATAAAATAAAAACTAAGAGGGACACGTGTTAGCATCACAATTATCCTTATTAAATTTTTTCATCTTCTATCTCCTATTAAATTATCACATTAATTATTAATAATATTATTTAGTTTTTTTAAGATTAAAATAGTTTTTTAATAAATTAGGAAAGATCTTTTTATTAACGTTATTTATATAAAAGTAATTTTTTGTAATATAAGAATTTTTTCTAAAAGATCAAACTTTTTAAAAAATATAAGATAGTTTAAAAATGATGTATTTATAAAGTAAAAGTATCATATGTTATTTTAAAATATCATATTTTTAAGGGGTATGTTATTGATACACCCAATTTATTTTATCATCTTTATATCTTTCTATACATACATATAGATATATGAAGAGATAAAGAGACAACAAACTGTCTCAATAACATAAATGGGTGTTTGTATAACTTAACCATTTTTTAAATATGTTTGTTTTGAAACAAATTTTTTATTTCTTTTATGGTAAGAAATTTTTTTAATCATATCTTTTTTTAAAATATCATTTATAATTAATAAATTTGTATTTTTATAATAATTTATTTATTCAACCAACCTTATGAATACATAGGTTTACTAAAGCTAATTATTAATAATTGAATTAATTATAGGGTATAAATGATTATTTTATGGTCAATATATATATTGTGGTTTACCTAATAGAATTATTGTAGAGATTAATGAAGAGGCTGATGCAACCTAAACATCTTAAGTCTATCCTGCATACTGCACAAGTGCATTAAAGAAGAAGCTTAGGAAGTTTCACACATGAAACAGAAAATACTCTAAGTGTGAAATCTTCCGAAGCCAAGACCAATATCTTCTGAAACCAAACATGAAGTATTCTGAAGCCTTAGAGACAAAGTCTTCCGAAGCTTCAAGTTCATGAAGACAGATTTCTTCCGAAGACTTTTA
>BJCM01206966.1:0-11407 GCA_018326385.1 Flaveria bidentis
ATTATGATTTAAACAAATTATCATGTTTCATCCCTAAGATTGTCCATTGATCAAGTTTTCATTGAAGTTTACTTGTTTCAAACTGAACAAGAGAAACTCTTTCAATAAAAGTATTTATTTCTACATTTCTTTTTGAAACAATTCTTTTGAGATGTTCAATTTCTTTTAAAGCTTCATTAAATTTAATGAAATATTTGACATATTTAGTTTAAGCTCGTCACTGATTCATTTTAATTCTTGTTTATTATCAAGTAATAGATGATTTTCTTTATAAACACCAAATAATATGATTTTGCAAGTAGAAGAGCACATGTCTTGTATTACCTCATAAGGAAGACCATCACCACTTTTTTTGCTGCAAGGGCTTTGTCATATTGGCACACTAGAGTACTATCCTTGATTTCCTCAATAGTGTTTTTACTCGCTTGTTTCTCATTGCCCTCCTCCTCTATTTGCATCTTCACCAACTTCACTTTCTCAGATTCGATTTCTTTCAGATTATCATTCTCCTCACCAACATTCACACTTTCTTCACAACAATCCTTCTTTTCACACATTCTTGTACCCTCAAACCTGGCTTGTTCAACGACCTCATGGATAAGAGTCTAATTAACTTTAGCTTCATTTTTAAACTCCTTGAAAGGATCAAACTCTTAAATACTCTCCTCTTCATCTACTATCTTAACAACTAAGGCTTGGTTGATTTCCTCTTTGGTCTCTTTAGCTTCAACACTCCGGTCAAAACTTGTAATCAATGTCATCTCTTTCTTTTTCTTAACCTCTTACTTCTCTCCAACTGAGCCTAGTCTTAGAATACCTAAATTGCTTGGGTCAGTTACTATTGGCAAAGGACACTCTCTTTTGATGTCCTAATTGGTTGTAGTTAAAACAACTTAACTTGTTTTTATCAAAACCCAATCTTGAATTGGAATTTTGACCTCCAAAATTCTTTCAACCAATCCTTTCCATAAACTTCCTAGCTCGATGAGTCAACATTGTCATCTGCCACTAAATGTCAGTTTCCTCTAAGTCATATGGATCAACTTCATACATATCTTCCATAGTCATCCCTTTACCTTTCAATTCACCAGCTACAAGTGCTTCGTAGCTGTAGACAAATATATCAAACAGTGTCATTGTGTCAGACAGAATTGAAGTACCAGAAGCAACTTTTGAGTTTGATTTATCACTAAATGAGCTACCACCACCACTTGATTGATCAAATGAAACATTTGTAGTTGATCCTCCTTGTCTTGATGCATGCATTTGTAGATACATGATGTTTCTAGTTAATGTGCTCAAATGTAAAAGTCTTTCATTTCTTACACATGTGTAATGTAATGACTCAATGAAATATAATATGAGTTTGATGTTTATTTACATTTAATTATTTCATATTAATATTTTGTTAAGTATAATTCATATGTATGAACTTCATATATGGTTTGAGGTTGTTGTACATAGTTCTTAGTAAAAAATGTTTGAGAAATGTGTTCAACCTAGTCGGGTGATTATTCATGCTAATGGACCATACGCATGAATATAACATGCTTATGGACCAATCGCACGACTAAACCCGGAGACTGGATCAGTCGTTTGATTGAGACATAAGATTGACTCAGTCGCACGACAGAACCTTCAGTCATGCGTACGACTCAATCGCATGATTCAGTCGCACGACTGAACCATGCTAATGGTTCAGTCATACAAATGGAAACTGCAAACCTATAATACCACTTAATTCATAGAAAAATTGAACACTCGAAAAACCTAGAGAGAGATTTCGTGTATTCATAAACCCTAGCCATCCAGAACGTCCAAGACAGCCAATCCAACTTCAAAGTTCGATCTTGATCGATCCCTACTCATTCTTAATGTTTAGTTCATTCTTATATCTATCGGGTTAATGTTCTCACTGATTGGATCGTCTATCAAATAGGATTCCGCACTATTTGATCTGGTTTCACGCAGAATCTGTTAGTATCTCGTACGTACACGGTCCTGACAAGTGGTATCAGAGCTTTGGCTCTTGATTTTGCATGGATTCGATTAGTTAGGTGTTAAAACCTACGTTTTAATTCAAAAGAGTCACCACTTCGCTTCTAAAGGTGTTTTCGACGTTTGCATGCATTAAAGTTTTGTTTTTTTATCATACGGCAGATTAGGGTTTCTGGGAAAATCGTGTTTTGTGTCAAAGTGTCAAAAAAATCGATTTTACGAACATGATAGCTTTCAGTCGCACGATTGAACTCAATTGTATACTCCATCCGCACGACTGAACTCCGTCGCATCCCTCATTCTCACGACTGAACTCCATTGCATCCCTCGTTCGCATGACTGAACAACTCTAATTGTTTGATTCCAATCGTTTTGTTCATACGCACGACTGAATCCAATCACATGATTGAATTCATTCGCACCCTTCGTTCTCACAAGTGACCCATACTCATAATCCATTCACACGAGTGAAACAGTCCTGTTCTAAAAGTTCAAAGTTTAAAGCAATAGAAGATCAATTTGTTGCATTTTCTACCGGAAAGGACTCTCGCATCCAGAACCTTCTACTTCTCGAGAATGAGATTGGAAATCATAATAAACCGCCGAAGCTGATAACGTTAGATGATTACCCATAGTGGAAACAACGGTTTGAAATCTATTTAAATGGAGTTGATCCCAATATTTCGAGATCCATTGAGACTGGTTACACGGGTACCAGTCAGTGCTAATGGAGTCAAGTTAACCTTGGGAGGAATGAGTGAAGCAAATAAGATTCTATTCAATGCTAAAAAGAAAGTTTATGCATTGGTGACTCAGTCGATACCGAAAGACATCTTTTATCGGATCTCTGAGAACAAGTAGGCGAAAATGTTATGGGAAGATAAAGTTTCAAAAGGGAATTTGATAATTTCTCCTCGATAGGGAATGAGAGCTTGGATGATATTATTGACAAATTCTATCATCTGATGAGTGAGTTGCACACTCATGGTGTGACAACGTTTATGGAAGAAAAAGTTTCAAGCTTTGCTAATGGTTTGCCGGATAAATAGGATTCATTTGTGTCTAATCTAAGACAAAACGACATTCTTGTGACGTTAGACTTAAATGATTTCATCTTGAAGTTAAGAGAGGAAGAATTGAGAATGAAATACAAGTCGAAGAAAGGATCTTATGTTCAGAATCCTTCACTTTACAACTCAGTTCCAACTCCAGCTGTTTCAGGAGCACCGTTACAAACAACATTTGTGTCTAGCTCTTCTACTCCTTCCCAAAATAGTGCATCACGAACTAAAATGTCAGGGTCGTTTGGAACCCAATACATAGTTCCTGAAGCAAATACTACTAAGTTGAAGACCAAGAATCTCGGTAATGTCACAATGGAAGTTGCCAAAGAACATATGGATCTTCTAGCGGCGGTTGTACAATCTTACGATTGTTTAGTTGCAGGTAAGATTGGAAATTGTCATCTTGCAGATGAGGATTATGAACAAGTTGACGAAAATGAGCTAGAAAGAACGGACATAATGTGGGCCCTGGCTAGTGCTGTCAGAAGGGCAAAGAAGTTTGTCAAAAAGACGGGGCAGAATCTAGTAGCCACTAAAGATACGACTTTTGGTTTTGACAAAATCAAAGTCACTTGCTTCAATTGTGGTGAAAAGGGGCATTTTAAACGTGAATGTGTAAAGCCCAAGAAAACTGGTAATGGAAACCCATTTCCAATATTCAACCGTCAAGACAAAATAGAAATTTTGGGAAAACGACTAAGGGAAACCGAGGTTTTTGCTTTAAATAAAGCAAATGACATAAAGTTTTATTTAAATTCTTTGGAAGAAACAAAAAAAGGAAAAAGTAGTTTTAGAAGTCGAAGTTGATTCCTTAAAACAAAAACTGTACAGCTTATCTAGTTCTTCACACATAGTTCAAAACTTAGTGAAAGAACGAAATAATGGGGAAGGTTTGGGTTACAAAGTAGTTCCGCCACCACATGCAATCCTTCTTAATACTAAAAGTAGACCAATAAATAACAACCCAGTTAAGGATCATGTGGTGTCCACTCCTCTGGTTAGTGATCCCGATTCTACAAGAAAACCTATGAAAAATAGCACTAAACATAAGGAGTCTACATTAAAATCAAAAGAAAATATGCCTATTGAATATTTGGATGATCAAATTGAAAAAGTTAATTTAAGGTCAAGTTCACACACGTCTACATCTGAACTCAAAATGACTAATTCAGTTAACCAAAAACATTTTACTCATCAAAGTCCAAATAAACTAAGGGTTAAAGATGTTAAAAATGTTAAAACAATTAATTTTGTTAAAGAAGCCGAGACATCTAAAAGAGAAGTGACAAAACCCAACCATACACATCTCATATCGGTATCAAACTCAACCCCACGTAAAACTTTTCCTCAACCTATAGAAGTGAGATCATGCTACAGTTGTGGAAAACGAGGACATATTTTTCCTAATTGTCCTTATTATTAGACGCCCAAAAAGAAAATTGAACTTTATGCTGCAAAACTAAGTTTTTCTAAAATATGCATGCATTGACGAGCTTGCAGCGGGTGTGATTGATGCATCATTTTGAGAAAAACCAAATGACGTCATCATGGACTAATTGAAATATCTCATTTTCAAATCTAATTCAAAAGACTTCAAATTGTTGAAGATATCCATAACCTTATAATAAGTGAATCCTCTCTCTTGCTTTAACATTCAAACTTGTAGACTCTATTGAGAAAGAAGTGAATCCAACAGCCTATTCACTTGTTCACAATTTGTAGGCTTTTCATCATATTTCTTCAGAGTGCTTCAGACCGTCAAAAAACAATTTGTTAAATCAGTAAGGTTCTTATTTGTGTATCCCACAAACGAATTGAACTCTTTCTTAACCAGTATCCCTTTGTCCTTGACTAACTCATCATTCCTACCATAGAATTCATATAAAGCATCATACAGAGATTTGGCATTTTTGTGTTTGGAAAAGTGGTTGTAAATGTCAGGTGCAAGATACAAAGTTAAAGCTCCAAATATCTTTTGATCTATGTCAATCAGTTTCAAGTCTCTCTCATTGAAAGTATATGGATCCTTGTTTTGAAAGACAACCTCTCCAACGGTAATAATAGGAATGTGCGGACTAGAGATAATTGATTCCCACTTATTGTAATCTGTGTAATAAAAGAATGCCTTCAAACACCTCTTCGAGTTTTCAAAGTTATCACTATTGATCAATCTTGGAGGTCGGTTTGGTGCCACACTCTCTAAATCAGATATTGTCAGAGTTGCCATTTTTGACATGATTAAACTTGTAGTTTCGCAAAAGATGAGCTACTTTTGCTGAAGGTGAACTAGTTTTATTGAAAATGAACTAGTTTAACAGCTAGTTTCACTAGCAAGCAGCTCACTGATACTATTTTCGCAAGCAGTTTCACTCGAAACAAGTTGAACTTTCATTCAAAGGAAAATTCGGCAGCAATTTCGCTAAGAGTGGGTTCACAAACACTGATGAACTTTTGTTCAATAAAGGTACTTTTGCTGGGATCAGAAAGATGAACATAACTAACAAAACAATAATAGTTTCACTAGTTGAGCATGTAGTTTCGCTTATGATCAGTAGTTTCGCTGGATCAATCTAAAAACTTTTTCAACACGAAATTGATCCAAAATCACCCAAATCTCAAAGCACTTAAGATATGATGATTGTAGAAGCTTCCCACACCAAATACTAACCAAACTCAATCAATTTCTATACCGAAATCACTCAAAGATGATCTAGAATTGATGAAATAGTGATTTCCGACTAAAATGCTCAAAAGCTCAATCAATCAAGAGCACTGTAGCTCTAATACCATTTTGTTGGTCCAATTGATCAATAAACAATGCAAATGATTATCAAAACAATCCACTAATCACTCATCCACAATATCAACACAACAATGATATAAAATCAATGGTTCTCAATAATAAACAACATAAATCAAACAATAACAAAATCAAAGTCTCAAGATGAATTCCATTTATATCCAGCCACCAAATACATACTTGCAACAATAATATTCGAATTAGGGTTTTCAAGTTTAGCCTACAATGATAGAATCAATTCAATTTATAGGCAACCTAGTTTCACTAATAGTTTCGTTGGTCAGCAAAACTGTCTAGCCCATGACCAGTTTCGCCCGATGATGAAACATAGATTCGTCGGGTGAAGATGGTCAGCTGGGCTAATAGTTTAGCTGGACTCACCTTAGTTAGTGTCTATATTCTCCAGGTGAACATGTTGGATTCTCCTTAGTAAGTGTTTATATTCTCCAGGTGAACATGTTGGATTCATCTGGCAACGAAATTGTAGTTTCCCTCATATTTTCGCTGGGGTACAAAAAACACAAAATACAAATATTAAACTAAGTAATCTAACATAAAGCCTATTACATTTAAACATAATATAAACACTAACTAAGGTGAGTCCTACCTAATCTTGATCTTCAGGAAGCAACCTCAAGTTGCAAACTCTATATTTTCTAAAATTGAGTTCGCATGTTCAGATTGCAAACTACAAAAGTGGATCACGAAGTTGCTTAGTTGGCACCAACATCATCACTATCCCTTTATAAGGGGACTAATCAAGTGAAGTGGTAGTTAGATATTGAGTTTCCATTCTAAATGGGTCCTAATATAAGGACACCCTTTGTGATAAATCCACACCCACCTATACGCCGCGTATAGGTCCATACATTACTCCTGGTCCCGTTCCTATTCATGATAGTCACCTCCTGGTATTTCCCTCTGAATAATGAATTAGATGGAGGTGTTCTGGGAGACTTTTGATAATGAATTGGTCGAGTCATCTCATCAACATCTACTAAGGATTCAGATGAGTAATGAAATCGTTGGTCTCTATTTCTTTGTCTCTATTTCTTTGTAAAAGTTTAGCCCGAGTTTCATTATCAAAAGTTGGTTTTTGCTTAGGAAGGTCAAGTTTGTGTTTCATTTTATAGGTCCCCCACTAATGCCAAACATTCCATGTCACATCATAAGTTGTCATGGAGGCTATACGGGTCATATAGGGCCATATGCCGCATATAGCCTTTTAAGACAACAAAATTGCCCTAGTCAAATCATTCATTCAGCATGGCTATTCACCACGTATGGACCCACACACGGCGTATAGCCCTGGTCGTATGGGTGTGGGGTGTAGGTCCACCAACCTATACGCCGGGCATGGCACACACTACGTATAGGCGTCGATGGATCTACACCCCACATCCATACGACCAGGACTATATGCCACATATGGGTCCATATGCGGCAGATAGCCATGGGGAATGATTGATTTGACTTGTCTAGTTTTTTCGTCTGAAAAGGCTATACTATGGCCCTATATGACACACAAAGCTTTGATTTTAAATTCTTTTGACGCAACTTAAGATTCCTTTCGTTAATATATAAACACAACGGATATCAAATGAATGCGCTCATATTCAAATATTTTCTATTGGAAAATAGTGTTTTGTGGTTCAACATTTTCTTCTGGCACATAATTACTCGGTAAACATTTGATTATTATTTCACTAAGTATTTGCATACATATATACATATTGAATTGGATACTTAAAAAGCCTTTCAACTAAGTCGGGTTCCATTGGTGCTAGTCGGTTACGGTACACTTTAATAATTTTCAAGATTTTTTTATCATAACCGACTAGTATCGTGGAACCCAAGTTAGTTGAAATGATTATTAAGTAATCAAGACATTTATGTGTACATAAGTATGTATATTAATGAAATAAGAGTTATAGTTGAGATGAAAAATTATTTTGAAGAAATATTTAAACCACAAAACCCTATTTTTTAAAACAAAATCACATTTGTCGTAATCTGCAATACGCTACGTGAAAGGTTTCTTTATAGTACGACTACGTGAAAGGTTTCTTTATAGTACGACTAACAACTATACGTGGCATATTGGCCCATACGCTGCGTATAAGTGTCAACTAACAACCTATACGGGGCGTATAGTACCATACACTACGTATGCATGTCAAACGTACTATAAAAGTGTTTTGTTCACGGTACAAATGTACACAGCATATGGGCCCATACGCCACATGCGTGGAAAATCTATACATGGCGTATGGGTTCATACTCCACGCATAGGTGACAACTAACCACCTATACGTGGCGTATGGGTTCATACACTACATATTTGTACAATTGAATTCGAAAGGACACAAGATTCATTTTCAAATATATAACAACGCATTTGATCTCTTTCTAAATTGTGAAAATCTCAAACGTATGTTTCTCGCAAAATATCATAGTTTTTTATTCGTTCGTTATGTATTTTTGGTATGATAACTATTTGTTTGGTGAATATTCAAGCTTTTCGTACGTGGCATATAGTAATCAAGATGATTCGTACGTTTAATCAGCTTACAAAACACGATTCCCAAATTTAAACCAATCATATGTTCCTGATGATGAATTCATGTTTCGCCAAGAATCAAGTTGACCCGCAACAAAGTAATATATACTATCTAGCGAGTATTGAAAATTAGAACATGAAAGTATCGTTTGAAGATTTTTTATCACTCGATGAGCTAGTCTGTTGGGTTGTTAATAGAGGACGTGATAATGAATACGTTATTATTACACAAAGATCAAAGAAAGAAGAGGGTGAGGTCGTAAAGGTATGGTTTATCTGTGATCGTGGTGGTGAACACAAAAGTAAACGAACAGTTAGACGATCTGGCAACAAAAAAATCAGATATCCTTTTATATTAGTAGAGATATACGACAACAAATGTCGTTTGTGGAAATCAGAGGTTAGAAGTGATGAACATAACCATGATCCCGCTCAACATAGGGCGGGACACCCATTTGTAAGAAGGTTTTCTCAAAACGAATACAATTTGGTTGAGCAGCTTACTGATCAGAATATGGAGTCTCATAGCATCTTATCAGCTTTAAAAAAGCAAAATCCTAATAACGCATCCATAAGCATAGATGTATAAAATGCTCAATATAAGATAAGAAGTGAAAAGAAAGACGGTGAAACACCAATGCAAGTTTTAGAAAACCTTTTATCTTCTAAAAGGTACGTTTATTACACCCTAGAAGATCCTGAAACAAATGTCATAGAAGATATATATTTTTGTCATCCAAACTCATATGACACTTGGTGTAAACTCCCACACGTGCTGATGATAGACGTTACAAATAAAACAACCATGTACAAACTTCTATTTGTTCAGATTGTTGGTGTGACATCAACACACAAGAGCTTTTATATTGTTCATGCGTTTATTAGTAAAGAATGGGAAGATAATTTTGAATGGGTGTTTAATAGATTGAAAGATACGTTAAACAAATGTATGGAGCAACACGTCATAATAACAGGCAGAGGTCTTTCTTTAATGATTACGTGTGTTAAAGTATTTCTGGATGCTTCAAAGTATTAATGTAGATGGCATATTAATGAAAATATCGTGAAACATTGTAAAGCAAGTTTTACGAAAGATAACCGGCGAAAGTTTTAATATGCATGGGCACGTTTGTGTGAGTCTCCCACGCCGGAGATTTACGAGTGTAACTATAAACTTTTTTTACGAACGGCTAGTTGAAGCGAAGCAAGAAAGTAAGTTTTTAATTACCTAAATACAATACAATTAAATATAGAAAAAATAATTTAATTATGTTTTATTATATTTTCAGAAGTATTGTCGTATATAAACAAAAACTTGGTAGAGAGTTATAAAAAAATGTTTGTATCAGCCTGGACTAACTAAAACCGCAATTTTGGCCAACACATAACAAATAAAGTCGACAGTTAGCGTGCAAATTTAAAAGGATATCTTAAATCAACAAATAGCTCACTGGATAGACTTGTGAAGTTTGTAGATCAATTGGTAAACACACAAGAAGTAAATTTAAAAGAAAGCTTTGAGACAAGCAAAATTAAAATCATGAATCATCATAAACTACCGTTATTTGATTACCTACGCGGCAAGGTTTCACACAAATCTCTTGATTTATTAGTTTCCGAAAACACTACATTGCACGTTATGCGGTCAACAAATGCAACTTGTGGGTGTCATTTTTTCACTAGTTTGTGGTTTGCCTTGTACTTGTCGGCTGGAAAAATATGAATATTATGGTATTAGTTGTTCCATTTTAACATTTTTCTGTTATAGTAACAAAATATATATTTATTTATAATTTATAATGCAGGAACTAAAATTCCATTAGTTGCAATTGACGTATTTTGACAAACCTTGATAAAATTAAACCATCATTTATGGTGGATGAAAAAGTCGATGTTGAAGAAGAGATAGAACGTGTGAAACAACAAATAATGACACAACCCACCGCTGTAAAATTTAGTTCGGAGGAAAAAATTAAAAAAAATTGTGTATCCATGGAAAAATATCAAAAAAGTGTCTGGTGTTCAAATAGATATTAGCGATCGTCAGTTCAACAGCAAAAGCAAGACACTTAACATAGTACGTATGACATGCCAAGACATAGCTCGTTTACGAGAAGAACCACTTCAGGTAAAGCCTTAGAAGCCCATCATACAACATAGTTGTTCCACATCTTCTAAAGTGTCACAAAGTACTAATGAGTTTTCATCGATTGTTGGAGACTAGCAATTAAACAATATAATTAGGTTAAAAAATCGGATTCCATCCATCTTTTATTAGTATATTTCACGTATACAAAATGTTCGACCCGATAGGAATTGTGGTTTTCAATCTATAGCTTTAGGCTTAGGATTTAATGAAAAAAAGTGGATGTATGTGCGGCAATAAATTTTAAAGGAGTTAACAAACATGAACTGGAATACAGAGAAGTTTTCGATACTTTGTAACTCGGATAGTATATTGACTTGCGTCACACAATAGATTGGCAATATGTGGAACCTGGGCTAGTAGAACATTGGACAATAATGTCGTGTACGAAAATGTGATTGCTCAAAAGTTTGGTGTTATTCTTCATCTATTAAGCAACAACGGTTGTCAAACATTTTTCCCATATGGGCTGATCTGAACAGTGTGATGTCTCATCATGTCATGTCGATTCGTCCATGTTAAATTAGATGGAGATTATCCGATGCCTACATTAAGTATTTTTTTGGATTCTTAACCTAAACGTACGTGCTGCAGAATGGGAGGTTATGTATAGGATTCATATCTCAGAATACAACGCAATAATAGAAAATAACCAAAAAACCTTAGCTTATATAAATTTATTTTAATTCAAAACTTGTAATATTCAATACTATTGTATTATATTGTTTTATTATATTCATATATCTTAAATATTCAAATATTAAAATAGTTTAAATTCAAATTATAAAAAGTTTAGTGAATATAAAAAGTTTAAATTTAAATGTTAAATTTTAAAATAT
>BJCM01206967.1:0-12150 GCA_018326385.1 Flaveria bidentis
TCATGAACAAATTATCCATATAATGTTGTTCATTTACAAAAGCAACGTTTTAGAAAACCCATTTTCTAAATTGGTGTCGTTATTTATTTGTATGATCTTATCAACGAATAAATACTTATTGGTGTTTGTTTGGCTTGTTATTGGGTATGACCTGACTTGGATCATAATACACTAGCCACATCAATTTAATATGTATCTTGGGCATATTAATTCCTTCAATTACACATTTCACAAAGGTTTTCACGTGAGACAGCCTAATCAATGTTTATCATCCCAATAGCTATAATGAGACATTTAACTCTTTGTTCATCAAAAGCTTTAGTGAACAAATCATCATATTGTTCATTTGAATCAACTTTGATTAGTTTGATCTGGTTATTCTCATGAATATCTCTAATGAAATGGTACCTGATATCAATGTGCTTTGTCTTTGAGTGCTTCACAGGATTTTCAGTAATGGAGATAGCACTGTTGTTGTCAATGTGGATAGGAGTGCTCATGAAGTTAAATCCATAGTCTAGCATCTGGTTCTAAATCCATAGTAGCTGAGCACAACAACTTGCAGCAACAATGTATTCAGCTTTAGCAGTAGATGTAGAGACACAAGATTGCTTCTTGCATTGCTATGAGATGATCCTTCTACCAAGAAATTGACATCCTCATGATGTGGAATTCTTGTTGATGTTACAACCACCATAGTCACTGTCTGAGTAACCATAGAGATTGAAGTTGCTATTCCTAGGATACCAAATACCTAATTTAGTTGTTCCTTTGAGGTATCTAAGGATTCTCTTGGCAGCAACTAGGTGAGAGACCTTTAGAGCAGCCTGATAACTTGCACAAATGCATGTTGCAAACATGATATCAGGTCTACTTGCTGTGAGATACATCAAAGACCCATTGATTGCCATATACTGATGTTGATCAGTATCCTCTCCCTCAAAGTCAGTACAAAGATCATGGTTTCCAGGTATGGGTGTCTTGGCTGGCTTACAATCCTTCATATCAAATCTTTCTAAGATATCAGAGACAAACTTAGATTGATTGATAAAGAACCCTTCCTTCATCTGCTTCACCTGAATTCCTAGCAAAAGGTCCATTTTTCCCATGGAACTCATCTCAAACTTCTTCTTCATAATGCTCTCAAAGTCTTTACACATTGGTCATTTGAAGAACCAAATATGATATCGTCAACATAGACCTGAACGAGCAGTATGTCTTTCCCAGACTTCTTTATGAAAAGATTCTTATCAATGGTACCTCTAGTGTAACCGTTCTTTAGGAGAAAGTTAGACACTGTCTCATACCACAGCCTAGGTGTATGATACAACCCATAAAGAGCTTTATCTAGCTTGCACACATAGTTGGGGTGCTGTAGGTCTTTAAATCCTGGAGGTCGGCACACATAGACCTCCCTATCTATATTTCCATATAGAAAGGCACACTTGACATCAAGTTGATAGACAATAAATTTCTTGGATGCAATATAAGCAACGAAGATCCTAACTATCTCAAGTCTTGCAACTGGTGCAAAGACATGGGTACAATCGATTCCTTCCTCTTGGGTGTATCCTTGAACAACTAGTCTAGCTTTATTCTTGATGATCAAGCCTTTATTATCTCTCTTATTCCTGAAAGCCATTTGGTGCCTATAGGTACTTAACCAGATGGTAGCAGAAAAAGGTTCCAAACCTTCTGTCTCTTGAATTGAAGTAACTCCTCTTGCATTGACCTAACCCAGCTACTATCCTTTAAGGCTTTTTCTACTTTCTTGGGTTCCATCTGAGACATAAAGCATGAGTATAGGCAGACATTCCCATGGTGAGTTTGTCCTCTTGTTCTCACACCTTCAGAGACTTCTCCTATGATGTTTTCAGTTGGATAAGTGTTGTGAATCCTTAGTCTAGGAATCACTTCCAGTTGTATAGATAAATCCAGGTTGGACATATTTTGATTAGGAGCATGAACACTTAGACCAACTGTTGTTTCAATTTCATTCAATGTGGACTAATTGAATGAAAGAGAAACTTTGTCATCAAAGAACGGCTGAGAAGCAGCATTAAAGGTTGCCTGTTCCTTCAGAATACTACTTCTATCAACCGGGTGTTGTGCAGTGTCACCAAATGAGTTTTGAGGTTCACTAGGTGGAACATCGGTTGAAGCTTCACTATCTCTTGAAATAATTATGCTATTGGATCTTAAGATAGTTAGAGCTAGATCTTCAGTCACTCTTGGAGAACTTAAACAGGGTCTGGGTAACTCAAATAGTTGATTATATTCATTTTGAGTATCTATTCTAGTTGAAACATTCTCACAAGATAGATTAGAATAGTAAGGAAACAATTCTAAGTCAAAAATGTAATCAGGGCCATTCCCCCTAACACAAGAAGTGTGCTCATTGACAACAATGTTGGATGACTCCTTAAATTGTTGATTTTTGATGTTATAAACTCTATAAGCAATAGAGTTGGAGGAATATCCAACAAAGATAGCATCATCCGACTTTTCAGCAAATTTTGCCAAATTGTATTTTGTGATAAGTATATGGTACACCTGCTGCCAAAGGACCTTAGAAAACCAATGAATGGTGGCCTCTTGTACCGTAGCTCATAAGGAGTTTTTCCATATGGCTTAACTACAAGGACTCTGTTATGCACATAGCATGTAGTCTTTACTGCCTCTGCCCAGAAAGTAAGAGGCAGCTTTGAATCAGCCAACATAGTCCGAGAAGCCTCAATAAGTGTCATGTTCCTCCTCTCAGCAACACCGTTTTGTTGATGAGTTCTAGGAGCACTGTATTGTTTGGCAATCCCTTTTGAGTTACAGAATGAGTCAAGAACTTGATTCTTAAACTCAGTCCCTTGATCACTTCTGATTATTTTTACCTTGTGATCAATTTGGTTTTCTATTTTAAGAATAAAAGATTTTAACGTTTCAGTAGTTTCATCTTTAGTTCTTAAAAAGAATACCCATGTAAATATTGTAAAATCATCAACTATCATAAGGCAATATGATTTCCTTCCAATGCTCATTATACTAGTTGGACCAAATAGATCCATGTGCAATAAGTGTAATGGGGGTGGTGATAGAGTTAACAACTTTGGATTTATGAGATGTCCCATGTTGCTTCCCTTTCAGGAATGCAACATAGTTATCTTGGCAGAAAAACTCCTTTCTAGGCAAACCATGTACCAAGTTATTTTTAACCAATTTATTCATGGTTTTAAAATTGACAAGGCATATTTGTTTATGTCATAGTGTTGTCTCATCACCACCAGCTTTGGAAAGAAAGCATGATACTTCTCCTAGTGGGGAAGCATTATTCATATACAGCTTGTACATATCCTATTTCTTGGGAGATCTAAGAAACACCAATTCCTAAAGAATGGTCATCCCGGGTTTGAGGATGATGCACTCATGTTCTGTGAAAAGCATTTTATGCTTTTGATCACAAAATTGAGAAACACTTAAAATATTGTGTTCAAGCTGCTTGACAAAGTGTACTTTGTCAACCTTTAACTTGCCATTGGATACACTCCCTCTACCAGAAATGTATCGTCCAGCCTCACCTCCAAATTGAACAGGACCTCCATCAAAATGTTGAAATTGTTGAAGGAGAGATCTATTCCCAGTCATGTGCTTAGAGCATCCACCATCTACAATCCACACATTTTTCTTGTCATATAGATGTCCCTGCACATAAGGTAAAAAAGTTAGTTTTTATTAGAAACCCAAGGCTTATTAGTCTTAGGTTCTTCCAATGAGGATTTTATTGAACCAAAATTTATGCATGGGGTTCATTGAGTGTTTGTGAAGAGGAGGCTTGGTTATAATATCTTTTTTGATATTCCATTCCATCCCTTGGTTGATCATAGAGGATGATCTTGTTGAATCATGTATAGCATGACATTCTTCTGAAACTTCTTTCTTTTCGGAAGAAGCCTTCACCACCTTTTCTTCTGAAGCTGTCTTCTTCTAAGATGGTTTCAAGGGGACTCTCTTGGTTTTTTGAGTCTTCACAGCTTTAGCTTTCAAAGCCATTTTCCCTTCGGAAGAAAGATTCTTCTGAAAGCAACCTTGCTTTGGAAACAAGTTTTCCCTTTTTTATCACTTGGACCATTTGCTAGGGTCCAAATGAGAAACCTTCCCTGACTCCTTCTTTCTTAACATTATTTTCATAATATGTGCTAACAAGATTACAATAACAATCTTTGGTCATGTGGTTTTGCAGGCCACATATTATGCATGCAATGTTAATCTTCTGGGAATGTGAAGGCTGTTGTTTCTTGTTCTTCTTGTCCTCAATAACAATCTTTCCTTTTCCCTTCTGATCCTTTGTTGGATAGGTGTGTTGGTACTATACACTTTTCCAGGTTCAGAGGTTTCCACCACCTGGAATCCAGTTGAGATTAACACACCCTTTTTCTTTGTGTCAGTCTTCAGCTCTGATTCAACCACTTTCTTGGAAGTTTTTTTTGCCTGCCTTAGCCTGGTTTCTTCTGGCTTTGGTGATAAGAGGTTGGTCATCACTTGTAAGATGGGTAGGGTCTACCTAGATCTTCCTAGTAATGGTCTCCACACTTGCATCACTTTTTGACTCATGAAAAGGTGGGTCAGTAGATGGAACCTCTTGCTCTTTAGTATCACATCTTGGTTATCTTATAGACTCATAAGAGTCTGGTGGAGCAATTTCATTGGTTCCCAACCCACATTTGTTTTGATAACAAAATTTTGAGTGAGAGAATGATGCAAGGATGGCTTGGAAGTTTTGCTCTGGGATATCATGCTTCCTTGCTTGAGCCTCAGCTGTAACAAGCTGGGCTTGAGCCTTTGAAAATTTGGATATTAAATCCTTGATTTGAGTCTTGTAGTTTGTGTTTTCATGTTTTAAAAGGGACATAGTTTCTCTAACTTTTCAATTTTTCTTTGATAGTCAGATTTAGCTCTTTTAAAATCATATTTTAAAATATTTAAAGACTCAATATCAGATTTAATCTCCATATTATAGCCCTGATATAATTTAACCTTAGCAATACAAGCTAGAGAATAGAGATGTTCATATACCTTGTTGTCATCCATTCCAGGTATGAGTGCTTGAGCAGGAGTCACATCCTGAACCGTGAAGCTCCAGTCAACTTCTTGAGCTACAACTGCTTTTTCAGTTGACTTTCTAAGGGCTTTAGGTGTAGAGACTTGTGAGGAGGCATGAGAGGTTCCCGGATTTGACTTGGGAGCCTTACATTCCCTAGCAAAATTACCAAGTTGTTTACATTTGTAACACTTTGCCTTGGTTTTGTTAAACCCAAACTTGCTGCTAGTTGGGTTTTGAGGGAACTACCTTCCAGTTCTTTTGAAGAACTTCTTTGCTCTGTAGGTAAGCAAAGCCATTTGTTGGACTATGTACACGTACTCCACATCATCTGGACTGAAGCACTTTAGATCATCGAAGCGGAACTGATGATCACTAGAGTACCCATTTCTTGAGATAAAGGCACAACTGTCCTGGAAAGAACCTTGCTGAGCCTGTTAAGACCTTGGAGTCTCGGGAAATGTGATGTAAGGTCCTGCTGAACAGGATGACCATTGAGAGTAAGTCAGGTACTGCTGAGGTTGATTGGGTCCCGAGCCTTCAACAACCATTAAAGTGTTGCTAGCAAAAAGGCTTGAGGGTCTGCTTATCGAATGACCCCTCTTGTTTTCCATCTCTACACGGTATCCATCAAGGATGCCGTATAGTTCAGTCATGGTGTGGGAGTTCAGATTCTCTGTCCTCTTGATGGAGACACATTAGAACATCCACTCATTTGGGAGTGTACTCATGAACTTCCTTGAGAGATCTCTCAAGTCAATGGTTACTCCCACAGACTAAAGGGAAGCGATAAGATCCATGTACCTGAAGTATTGCTGGCTGAGAGTCTCTCCAACAATGTAGGTAAAGTTCTCAAACTGCTGCTTGAGTGAATCTTTCTTCGAATCATTAGAGTTAGAATGCATCTGAGACAGTGCATCAAACAACTCTTTAGCTCACTTGCAATGCTCAAACCCTACAATGATGGGGTTGGGTATAGCAGTCATAAGAGTAGTAATAGCATTGTTGTTTATGTCCATCTTCTTCCGGTCTTCATCAGTACAGTCTTCAATAGCCTTTTCGATCATGGCACCATTTCCTCTTGGTACAACAACCTTTGGCATATAGGGACCATTGACAATAGATAACCACATTCTACCATCAAGGTATCAGATGAAACCTTCTATGTGTCTACTCCATTGTCTAAATTTTTCAGGGGTGATAATAAGTGCTTTAGTCATCGTCCCCATCTCAACTTTAGATTTCTGAATAAGGGTCATTTTAGAGTGTGTTGAAGGGAGGAGTGAAAACATGTTGATTTGGATGGTAAGATCACACAATCAAGAGCCTAAAAAGCTTTGATACCAATTGCAGGATCGATGTATGTCACTAAACAATTGGTTTTCTCTCAAACTCACTTACACTCACACAATTATGATGAAGCAGAATCTCTCAAAGAGTTGATTATAATATATTAAGTAACTTAAGAACATAAGGAAATAATTTTCAAGCTACTTTTATATATTACTTCTTAACTCAAAGTTTACAACTCTTACAAGCATGATACATGAGTTACAATGAGAAACTATATATACTATCACCTACAGTCGGTTATGCTTTGATACCAGCTGGAATCCTATAACTAATGTAGATACTACAAAGCTATATTTATGGTATTTTAGATAATGTCTTATCTAAGATATGGTAGTCATGACATGTCCATGACTTACCTTTTGTCACCAACTGAAGTTGGTAATTGTACTAACAAATAAAGGTGAAAAGGATAATAAAGTATGGTCAACTACATGGCCTTTTGAGAAAACGCCATGTGGTACATCAAAGGTCTGCAGTGGAGTGTCAGATGAACCATACTTATGTCCACTGGTTCATAGCAGCATTATCTGAAGGTTAATTGGCTTTTGAAAAACTAGTTTTTCCAAAACTTTTTATACTTCAGAAGAGGCTGCTTCTTCTGTAGCTTGAGGACTTCTACTTCGGAAGTCATTGTCTTTGAGTTATTTTAAGTCTTGAACTTCGGAATAGAAGACTTTGTCTTCGGAAGTTGGAGTTTTCCTTTGGAAGTTGATCTTGCATTTTATCTTCGGAAGTACTCCATTTCCTTCGGAAGTTCCATACTTAGCTTCGGAAGTCCTTTAAAAGTTGCACCAAAATAATCTAAGTGTTTAGTTTTGGTTGCACCAGCCTTTCTAGATCCAATAAAAAAATCATTTAAAATATATTTCTTAGATTTTTGAAAATTTTGATCATACTAGTTTTTGAAAGATATGTATTTACCTTCGGAAGAAAATTATGTCCTGAAAAACAAATAACTACTTAAGTAAAATTTCCTTCGAAAGAAATTTTCAAAACATCTTCCGAAGCTTAAAATCCTTCTTAAGTACTTATATGTTGTTGAAGAAGAACTTTCTTTCGAAAGCAATTTAAGTCTCAAAAGCTTTTAAAATAATATCTCCAAGTCTAAATACCTACCGAAGCAAAATTCTCTAAAATATTCGAAATTCTTCCGAAGCCATTTTAGCTTTGGAAGCTTTTTATCAAAACTTTCGAAGACAAAGTACCTTCGGAAGATTTTCTACTTTCAAGAAAACTACCTTTTGGGCACTTTTTCAGAGGTGGGACCGACATCCTGATTTCAAAGTTTTTCCTCTTTCATTAACTTTGTCTCAAATCTATGATGCCGCTAGATCAGTAGACATCCGAGCGTGTTCTTGACGGAAGGAAAACAAAATCAAAACCAAGAGACAAAAAATAAACACAAACTATAATAAAATGGTTTCATTGATAAAACCTAATGATTACAAGCTCGTTACAACATAAGAATCAAGACTCTTGGCAAGGGGAGATTGAGCATGATCTCCCCTCTCATCCGGCAGCACCTAGGCCCCGGGCACAATCCTCTCTCTCTCTACATAATGAAAATGGTATTTATAGGCCTCAGCCCATATCAGATGCGACTGGGCCCAGTCGTATGATTGGGCCATGCGTATGGTTCAATCGTACGACTGGACCATACTTAAGGTTTAGTCTTACGAATGGCCCAATCGCATCTCACAGTCACACGACTGGTCCATTAGCATGGCTCAGTCATACGACTGAGTCTCATTCGCATATGCCCCTGCGAATGACCCAGATTCATGTGTTTACAACATATCAGGTGTATTACATTAAGCCTAGACTATTCGACAAGCGACGAACACACTATATATGAAAATATATGCTCCAACAAATTCCCCCTTGGATGTTGCTTGCGAATAGTAGATAACACCTCTTACAATCTTCAGTCAATCTTTGCTCTGGTTTCAAATAGAATCAAACGAAAAACGATATTAGCCAACGTTGCCGATCCATCAGGTTGCTATAGTATCCCTGAAAATGAATTTAGGCACAATAGCTTTCGTTTACTTTGCAGAACACCATCATAGCAGCAAAATTTCCTATATGACTGATATTTCCAGATAATGACATTAACAGTTTTCCATTGCTTCAATCTTCACACAGGCTAACCTGATTAACATTAACACCTGCAGAAATTCCCCCCCAAATTTAGCATATCCCAATATATAAACGTTGTGCTCTCCTGGCGTCTTCATACGGTGTATTGGGAAAAAAGTAGAAGGTTCCAATCCACAACTGACAATCTCAAACAAATTAGCATGCACTCAGATTCAACATCAGAAACTGGCTCACATCATCACTTTCTGATTGCGTATTCAATTTCTCTAAACATGGATTCCCCCTAAGAATGAGAATCCTCTCTGTGCGGATAGATATAACTTGATTGGCCCATAAATAGTCAAATGCTCCTGACTACCCCACAAAATCAGCACCGACTGCTGACATCGCTTCTTCTCTCTTTTGTGTTCTAACTACAATCACCTATTCTGGAAATCCAACGAATAATGGGGTATCCATCAAACTTATTTTACAAAAGAACCTCAAGGTGAATGTGCTTCGCTCATCCTCAATCTACGCAAAAGGTAGTTCCAGACTCTTTTTTTTGTCTGGAACACCGTTCATTCGTATGACATGGAGTACAATTATCACATTCGTGTCAGTGGATAATACGAATGATATCTTCATGAGACTGGTCATAAGATTGGTCAAGTAGCATAACTGGTTATAAGACTGGTCCAGTAGCATGACTGGACATAAGACTGGTCCAGTAGCATGACTGGTCATAAGACTGGTCCAGTTGCATTCTAGTTGTACAAATGGTCCAGTCATACGAATGGCCCATTAGCATGGTCCAGTCGTATGAATGGTCCATTAGCATGGTCTAGTCGCACGAATGGTCCATTAGCATGGTCCATTCGCACTAATGGTTCATTAGCATGGTCTAGTCTCACGAATGGTCCATTAGCATGGTTCAGTCGCACGAATGGGTCTGCACGCAGATTTTCAGATCTGCAGCCGCCATGGCCGCCAAAAACCCTAATTTGATGAATTTTACATGAACCGAAACAAAATTGACATCATCAGATTCGTAAGGGTGATAAGAACGTGGTTCCGGGTTCGATTTTAACTAGGAAACAACATATGTGACAAGATCTGAGCAAAAACGAAGAACACGAAATGGGTTTAACATTAAAGAACCTGAAATTGATCCAAAAATCAAGAGCTCGGGTTGCTAGTATGATTGTTAGATCATTCTAGCAATAACCGGCTCTGATACCAATTGTGAAGCCGCTGGATCGGTAGACACCCGAGCGTGTTCTTGACGGAAGGAAAACAAAACCAAAACCAAGAGACAAACAATAAACACGAACTATAATAAAATGGTTTCACTGATAAAACCTAATGATTACAAGCTCGTTACAACATAAAAATCAAGACTCTTGGCAAGGGGAGATCGAGCATGATCTCCCCTCTCATCCGGCAGCATTTAGGCCCCAGGCACAATCCTCTCTCTCTCTCTCTACACAATGAAACTGGTATTTATAGGCCTCAGCCCATATCCGATGTGACTGGGCCTATTCGTACGATTGGGCCATGCTTATGGTTCAATCGTACGACTGGACCATACTTATGGTTCAGTCTTACGAATAGCCTAATCGCATCTCTTAGTTACACGACTGGTCCATTAGCATGGCTCAGTCATACGACTGAGTCTCATTCGCATATGCCCCTGCGAATGACCCAGTTTCATCTGTTTACAACATATTAGGTGTATTACATTAAGCCTAGACTATTCGACAAGCAACGAACACACTATATGACAATATATGCTCCAACAAGATCCATTTCACATATATACCTAACGGTTCCTCCTCTTTCACTCTTATCTTCATCTAAACTATTCTAAAACCTAAATTCACCCATAAACCACCTTTGTTTCTCAGGTTGCCCTGTTGGACTCTTCTTCATCAGGTTGCCCTGTTGGACTCTGAGAAAGATCCTAGTTTCTCAGAGGTTTGTCATTTTATAACTCTATCAAACTACTTCACCTCCCTTACCATTGATCCTCCTCTCTATGAGGATCAGCTATTAGAATTCTAGAAGACAAATCATGAGGTCATTATGGATGGGGAGAAGACACTGTTTGCGACAATGTAAGGGAGGACAATCTTCATCACTCTAGCCACCATCAACACACATCTTCAGCTGGATGATGTAGAAGGTGACTTGTCTTTCCCAAAGGAAGCTATAAACCATTCCTTTGAGCAGATGGGCTATGAAGGAGATTTCTTTGTAAAGACCTTTAGGAAAGGAAAGGTCTCATCTAAGTGGAAGTACCTACTTCAAGTGGTCATCCATAGCTTATCCAACAAGCATGGAGGATGGGACCAGTTCCTGAAGATCTCTCCTTTATAGTTAATGTTATGGTCAAGAGGGTCAATTAGGTACTCACAGTTTGTGTATAAAAATTTGCTTGCTAACTTAGACTCTTTAAAGTATTATATGTTCGCTATATATGTTCAACACATTCTCAACTATGAACTGGGCTCACAGTTGAGGAGAACAAGTAATATTATTAAATTAGGACTGATGAAGCCCAGCATCTTTAAGGCCATGAAGAAGCCAACTATTGGCTTCTCTCAGGTAGAAACAACCCTTGTCCCAAAAATGTTAGAGCTCATTGCTCAAAGGACAACTTAGTAGCACAAGCTAGAGTTGAACCCACACCTTCTACTTCCTATCCACAAAAACAGCCATAAATTACCAAATAAAATCCAAACAAACCCCTACACTAGCTACTCAGCTTGTGTAGGTCCCCTATCACTACCCATACAAGAAGAAGCGGACACTAGAGCTCCCACTTCTCCTAAGGAGCAAACCACTCCCATATCATTAAAAATAAGTGTTGAGGTTCCTCATGCTCAGTCTGATGAGCTCATTAGCCCATTAGCCTTAAGCCTTCACTCTAAGTCTCAACACTCTGGTGAAGAACCTATAGGGGAAAGTTACCATCCCCAGCTTCTTGATCTAAACCAACCTAGAATTCTATGATGAAGAAGACATGGGATTCAGTGAGTACCATGAGTCTCTCTATTCCTCCCATATTCAAAGAGAGATGAGTACTCCTGCTTCTCCCTTGTCTAGCCCATATTATTCACCCATCACTAAGGTGGATCTACCTGAACCTGTTTAGGAGATTCATATGGACGAGGCTCTCACTTCTACAAGTGATTATATCAGTAGGACCTCAACCATGGCAACTCAGCCCATTGACACTTCACTTGAAGTTGTAAGTGAGTAGGGAAAATCTATCAACCAAGAACAATATTCTAGTGGTGTGAGAGAAGACTTTGGTCCAATTCTCTCATCCCCCATGATTCTTCTAATGAAGAGGAGGGGAATATGAGACTAAAGGTGCAAAAATTGTCAAAAACATGCTCCTATTTAGTCTCTAAGGTTAGCACCTGGAATCTTAGGTGACTACCTTACAAAACAGGGTCAATGATCAACAACTTGAGATATCTTAATCAAAGAATAGCTAGCTGAGAGACCTTTAAGAAGAGCTCATCCATGTGGAGTCGGCTGGATCGGTAAAAATCCGAGCATGTTCTTGACGGAAGGATAAACAACATCAAACCAAAAGTCAAACAATAACACGAACTATA
>BJCM01206969.1:0-37602 GCA_018326385.1 Flaveria bidentis
TCGAATGACAATCGAATGTTTGAAAGTTAAATTAAAATCAAATCTGTTTGTGAATTCGAAAAACAACTACAATTAAATGAATGAAAGACTAGTCACTTCAAAAATTGCAATCAAATAGTCAACACAAACAAGTAATCAAAATATGAATCCTACGTCTAGGGTTAGCTACCGAGAGATTAGTCGGACATCGTGATAAATGAAACTTCAGAATTCTTCATTGAAATCATCTTTAGATCTTCGATTCCCTTGAAAAGGATAGAAATTCGGTGTCTTGGAAGCTCCAAAATCGCCCAAAGTGTTGCCTTTTTTCGTCTGGAAGAAGCCCCCCCCATTAGGTTTTTTTTATTAAGCTTTTATACCTTGCAAGAAACATCCCCGCGTCTAGTTCTGCGTACCCACCGTAAGTTACGGCTGATGGGCCGTAACTTACGGCTAGCAATGTTCTATCTTACGGTTCAAAGCTTCTGCTCTACGGCTCTCTTTTTCTGGCTTCCTTCCCACCGTAAGTTACGGTGGTGCAGCCGTAAGTTACGGCCAACCCTAGTGCAAACTCTATCTTACGGTTCAAAGCTTCTGCTTTACGGCACTCTTTTCTATTTTTTTCCATTCCACCGTAAGTTACGGCTTCCTGGCCGTAACTTACGGCCAGTGCTTCTCCAATTTCTTGTTTTCTTTATTTGGCTTCTTGTATATGCATTCCCCCGTCCTCTAACATCCTTGTATTAATCCATTTACCTACACCCAAGCATAACTCGTAGTCATCGCTATTCAAACAAATATAATCACTAAAAGTATATAAACACTCGAGATTAAAACGCTCTAACACATAAAAATCACATCCCATCAGTTTGTATAATTTACGATGATAAATAAGTTGTTGGCTAGCTTGATTGTATAACGATCACCTTATATTTAGAGTTAATTACACGGATGGTCTTTATGGAATGCTCATATTACATGTTTGATCTTAAACTTTAAGAAATTACAGTGATGGTCCCGATTGTATCTTAAATAGTAGTATCAGTGGCGTTTGAAGTGGATGGTCGTTAACATTTCTAGTTAGAGTGTGGGTGAAAAAAATTTAAACACATGTTGGACCCACTCTTTTAAATTAAACATGGACGGAAGTTAGTTAAGCCCCCTCCTTTCTTGATTTTTCGCTCATAAGTGGAATTTTATATGTATTTGATTCAAAAAATTTATACATACTGATTACGTCCCTATTTGCTTTAGGTTCCATGACTTTCGTCCCCTCGTACTTTTGTTCAAGCTTCGTCATTGAAAGTAAATAATATATTAATTAATTTATATGACTCTTTTATTATATATAATGATAAATATTATAATAAATAATAAACATTAATTTAATCTTCTTTTTTACACCCTATAATCACAACCGCCAACACCACTGTTACCTATCTCCAGTACCGTCACTAGAAACCACAGTCGTCTTTCAAGTCCAACCACCTCACCTATGCCCTTCTTTTTAGTTCTAACCACCATCATTGTTTCTAATCTGCGCCATCATCCTAACCCTAAAACAACTCCACCACCGGGTCATAACCCCACTATCGTCATACCTCGAATCCTACCCTATCATATCATTATGGCACTATCATCATCCACACCCACCACCATCGCTGATTTCTGCTTGGCCTAGCTCCGATAGTATTGATCGTAGAAGGAGATAGAATGCACAAAAACATAGACAACATCATCAATCGCTTGACTGATTTTAAGCATCCAATCTGGTGAATCACAACCACCATCAATCCATCATCATCACTCGACTGATTTAGGGATTTGGGTATCCAACCGACGATGTGCCTGATGAACATAGGTGATGATGAGTCAGGCGATGGTGATGGTAGTCAAATGATGCTGATGTTGGTGGTATATACAGTGAGGGTGGTCGGTGGTGGTTATGGTGATGGTGGTCAGACGGTGATGGTAGGAGCGACCATGACTGTAAAAACACAAGTGTAATTTTTTAAAGTTTAGAACCAAACTAAAAATATAAATATTACACTGAACCATCCATATAATTAATTCTTAAATTTAAGTATTCATAGGTTGAAAAGCAACCTTCAACCATATCTTTGTAATTTTGATGGACATATCAAGTTTTATAAGCCTCTATTTTTGACAGATTAAGTATTTATTTTCACAATAAAAGATATGGATATCATAGATGTAAATGATTTACTAACAATTTTTTCTGCTATGTTATGTGTAATTAAGTTTGATTTAAAGGCATATTATTGTTAAATCCAAATTATTTTTATTCTCTCACTAGGTAAATATAAATAAATGAAGAGAATAGAGAAAAAAGAGTCTAAAAAATAGATGTTTGTATTTTATTATAATAAAATTCTTTATTTTAAGTTTAGAAAAGCTACAAGTTTCTGCAAGGACACAGTGCCTTCTATGTAGTTCTTTGTCGTTTTGTCCACAAAAAAAGTCACCATAAACAAAAAAACTAGTACGAATTTAATAAAAACAAATGATCATAAATTTACAAATATTATTAAATAAAAAATTATTCACAAGTCTCTTCTCTCTCTTTCTTATCTTCTTCTTAAAATCCCCCAAACCATGACAACCAAATGAAAAATCCCTCTGTTTTCTTTCCTTCTTTGATAAATTTGATGCTAATTTCAAAGAAGAAAGATTATTACTAAATGGGAAGATTGAATCTCAGAAAATCTAATCTTAATTTCGTCACAAACACTTGGGTTTTGATTCGAATAACTTCTTGTTTCTCTTGAAAACTCTTCATCTTGTTCAATTTTGATTCCATTCATCAACAATTTCATTTTCAATTCGATATGCTGAGGAACAGATCAAGAGCTGTGACGAAACAATCACCGATCATGGCGGATCATCAAGCCTCATCTCGTTCATCTGCAACTACACAGAACCCGACCCGATCGTTAAGGTTCTTCAATGGCTTCTTTTCGCCCAAAAATCATTCACCCACTTCGATTCTCGACACCAACAAACAATTGTGTAATTTCACCGGTAACCCATTTCGATTCACCAAAAACCCAGAAAAACCCTTGAAGTATTTCGGGGAAAAACAGCTCAAATCGGAGAATTTTGATTCTGGGGGGATTGCTATTGTTCTTGTTGAAGAAAACCCTAATGGCAATATCTGTAACAAACCCAACACCACCAGTAGGAAATTATTGTTTGGATCAAAGTTAAAGATTCAGATCCCATCAGTTGACCCGTTTCCAAACGGGTCCGGGTCACCCGACTCGCCTGGTGATTTTGGGATCAAGACCCGAAGCTCTCAGTATTCGGGTGGTCCGACTCCAACCGGGTTCGGGTCTGCAAGATTCTCTACTGGTCCTTTGTCTTTGAAAGAGATGGAGCTCTCTGAAGAGTATACTTGTGTGATCTCTCATGGGCCTAACCCGAAAATGACCCATATTTATGATAATTGTGTTGTGAATAGCTGCTGTGGGATTCGGGTCGGGTCACCGCCATTGGAGAGTTTTGTGAGCTTTTGTCAGACCTGTAAGAAGAATCTTGATGAAGGGAGTGACATTTTCATGTACAGGTTAATAACCCATAGATTTGATTCTACTTGTGATTAACAAAATTAGATCTTTATGGATTCTTGATTTTTAAGTTATTTTTCAAGATTTCGAATCTTGATCATGTGTATTGAGTATGTGAATTATTGTTATGTTTTGATAACAGGGGTGAGAAAGCATTTTGTAGTGAAGAATGCAGATGTCAGGAAATGGTTTTGGATGGATTGATGAACCCTTAGCAAGTGAGAAATGACTATTTTGGCCCTTTATAATCTTATTAACTTCATGCTTCTTGAAGTTTGACCATGATTGGAGGGTGGTTTTTGAGTTTTTCAACTCAAGGTTAAATAATTTTTTTGGAATTTTGTCTTGTTGTAACTTGTAAGATGTAGTGTTAGAAGTAGGTGATGATTTTGGTTTTTTCCTATTTTTTATATTTATTTTTGTTGTTTTTTTTGCTTTTACCAATTCCAATATCATCTGTTGTACTATGTGATGAGAGAGAAAGATATAATGTAAGAAATGAAATTAAATACATAAATAAAAGGTGTCCCTATGATGTTAGTATGGCTTTCTTTGAAATGATTGCTCTTGATGCTTTTGTCAATGAAATTAAATACATAAATAAAAGGTGTCCCTATGATGTTAGTATGGCTTTCTTTGAAATGATTGCTCTTGATGCTTTTGTCTTTTACTTTGCCTTTTAGTCTTTACATGACATTTGGTCCCATTACTTCATAAAAGTTTTTTCTTTTAAAATAAACAACTTATTTTCCAAGGCTTATCATCATGAATATAAAAAGGATACAAGTTTAAAAAGAAGGTAGAGTTAAACCCACAAAATACAACCCAATAGTCCCATGGAAGATTGGAAATTATTGAAGTTATAGTGATAAAATTTCATTAAATTTTAGCTAGATTTGTTCATAACATATGAATATAAATTAGTTGTGAACAAAGATATGTAAAAAAAACATGTAGTAGTTAAAAAAATTAGTAAATGTAAATGATCACAAAATATTACACAAGTAAAACCAGAAGGAGTTGTTTTGAAATTATTTACAAAGAACTTGAAAATACTTTTTTTGAAGGTATAAAGTGTCTTTCATGCCACAGTAATCATAATAGTTTTGGTGTTACCACTTATCAGGATATGAATAGTGTTGCTTAAAGATGTGAATAAGTATTATCTATGAAATAGTTGCTTTTACAGATAAAATACTTATAGTGGTATGTCTTCCTTCAAAATTTGCATAAACAACATATTTATATTTAGTAAAATCAGATTTCATAACTACTTTAATATTTTAACTTGTTTTTACCAAGAATTTACTAATATTTGATACATCAAAGATTAGTATTATTATTAAAAAAATCATCCTTTTGTTTGTATACGTGAAATGGAAAATTGAAATGTCTGTATCCATGGTCACGTGATATTCACATGCTTACGCCTACATGTTTTGTTTTCTTTTACTATATTATTATTGTAAGTGAAGTGCCACTATCAAAATTTAAAAAAATAATTGTTGTGTACATCATAACACATATTCGGTATTTCTTATTATAAAATCACGCATACTCTATTCATAAAATTAAGGCGTTTAGTTGTAATCTAATTAGTTTTACTTGTATAAAATATCTACGTATATTAAAACATACAAATACTTTTATTAACTATGTTATTACTCCTCTAAAGGTTTGATTTTTTCCCTTCACAAAATAATGAGTTTAAATACTTATAATACAAGTATAAAGTTAGGTTGCATTAGATGTTGTAAAAATTTATTGTAAAAAAAGTAATTAAAAAGTATTTATAATTACAAAACATGTTTATAAAGTTGTAATGGACAGCTTTTGCTCAAAAATCAAGTGCAAAACCACGAAAGAAAATTACAGTTGCGTTGATTTACTCTACTATTTGGTTTAGAAAGCTCGGAGTGATGTTCTCTTCAAAACTGATCATCGGTTTCTTCTAAAGATGACAAATGAGAATATGTTCTTCTTGTTTAATTGGATTAAGGGTATATCTAAGTCTTACAATTTGGCTTCGTTAGAGTACTCTCATTCTACATCTTCTAGTAATTGATTATGTTTTTGTGTACTTTTTCTTCTAGCATCTTGTTAGTTTTTATGATAATTGTGTTGTTCTAAAACGATAAAGGTATAAAACAATAATTTAACATTTTACTTGAATCAAATTAAAACAAATAACAGTTTGTTATATGAACAATAAAAGAAGTATTTATCACTAATATACTAATCAAAATTTATTTTCATCCATAATTACAAAAACTTGCTCATAACGTTTGATTTAAAATCAAATAAAATGACTCAAAAGACGATAATTCTTTCATGGATTCTTTTATACCAATCAGTAAACGGGCTAAATGAACCATTCAAATATCGACCGTTTGTTCATTTGTATATTGAAATCAAAATCAAAGTGTCTAACTGTTTGACACTATTTATTGATTAAGAAACCTAACTTGATATAAACCACTTGATTATTGTGATAATGACTCATGAGATTATTGGATTACAATGTTGGTCTTGTCGTGGAATAATATCCACACTACGATATGATGTCCAATAATTGATACTCCAATCTTGCATTTGCGGATTATAATAACAATCACAGTAATCAAATACATTTAAAAAAAATTAAAAACCAACCGAAAGGTTCTTATGTGCAAGATATAGGAAAACTAGAAAACGGCTTATAAACAAAATTAGAAATCACATTCAAGTTTTTATTTGATATATGTCAGTTTTTCTAAGCTCTCTTTTCTTGTATATCTCTTTATTATATTTAAATAAGAGACTCTATGGTTGGATGTTACTACAAATCAGTCTTTTTATTCGAACGATAAATATAAAGTTTGCCTTCATTTTTCATCCTAGACCTTAAGTGTACTAGTGAGATTTTTACCTAATATTTTATCTATTTGTTCATATTAAAGTTGTTCTTATCCTTTAGTGAAAAATACATGGATTTAAAGTCGTATTAGATCAGCTGTTTTAACTTATCAATTCAATAACTATTTGTCTTGCTAGTTTAAAAAGATCTAGAAAACCATATGCTTATTTTGTGAACGGAACTATACTGAAAATAAAAGATTGCAAGGCAGAGCCCATTTTTATTTCAAAAACATGTCTAATCACCTGATATGTTGGTAACCCATAAACTTTTACCATAACAATTCATCCAATATAAAATTTATAAATATCACTTAAACTTTATTAGAACCTTTAATAGGTTGATATAAACATAAAAATTATTATTATCGTTGAACGATGTCCACCATCTCCATCTTTTGTTGTCCTTCCCCACAAACACCAAAGCCCTATGCAGAGGGCGACCTTTGGCAACGTCCGTCACTGCCCAACATTCTTGTCCATCGCTGCCCTAACAACACTTTTGGATTTTTTTATAACCACGTTACGGATCGTATAACCGCTAATAACCAACTAAACCAAAGGGGAAAAAAGAACCTAAGTACCATGAGATTCCTTTTGTTTGCAGGGAGCCAAAGAAGTCCTTAGTCTTTTTATAGATGTTGTCTTCTATCTCCATTGGGTGGTTTTGGGATCCACCAATTGATGTGAGTAGACAAAAAAAATTGAAATAATTGGACTTTTGTTTTGGAAATGAAATATCACACCCTTTGAAGTTTCTACAATAATAATTTATCGAAATGGAAATATCATAAACATAAAGCTTTATCTTCTAATACATTAATTTTTTTATAGTCATATTTTTTGGGATAGTATACAGAGTTATTAAATTTTATAAAAGACTACAGATGTGATTAGATTTTGTTAACAAAAAAGATCATCACATTTCATCTTTGTAGATAAATTCATTTTCGAGAAACTATCATGTAACATGATATTTGATATGAACACTCTTGTAAAGTTCTCTCTCCACACGAACTATATCCATATACAAACCTAAGGCTTGCAACCTCTATAGCGAGCCCCCATTTGCGATCACACATCTATCTCTGTCTTTTTTTCGTCAAGTCGAAATATCACGGTCTCAACCTCCATAGCATCCCTCCGCTTCTCTCACATCTACTTAGATTTTGAAACATAAGATCATTGATCTTTCTTACAATTTTCTTTAATGATCACACTCGCAAGCACTATTGCAACCTATCATATAGTTTAATACATAGAAGTAAAAAAAAGTTGTTTTAGAATAACTTGTTTATAGTACTTTTTCAATTTGTTATTTAATGAACAAATAAGGAATTTTAATAACAAACCCAAATACCAAATATCATATCAGCTTTACAAGCTATATTAACTTAGCCCAAATGTAATAGAATTAGTTGGCCCAAAAATACATACTTGCGACTTGCGAGTTGAGATGAATCAAAGTTATTTTTATTTTTAAAAACCTTTACCTAGTAAAAATGTTTTACTAAACTCACCCAAAGTTTGTGGAACACTTTTATAAATGTTACAAACTATTAAAATCATATAAATTAAATGAACATATATAAATCTTAATAGTATTTAGTTATTATTATTATTATTATTTTAATATAACTTGAAATATGAGATAATAAAGACCAAAAAAACACTCACTAAATAATAATAACCAAGTTTTATAATTATTCAATTTTTTAGTTAAATTGAAAAAGAAATCACTAAATAGTAATCAAGATTCACATATGTTTTTCTATCTCACTTAAGTTTGAAAATTTTAATAGTTCAAATAAATTAAACAAGATTAGAACACCAAGATCGTAATTATAGGAGAGTTTGAGGACACTTTTAAAAGCAAAGTTGGTGATCCCAAGCTCAACTTAGGCTCGGTATTTTATTATTGATTAATTATTCAAGTACTATATTTATATTTTTTATAACTACTTATATATATATATATATTATATAATTTTTAAATATAACACAATATATTATTTATTTTTTAATTACAAGTTATATATAATAATGATTATTGTATATGTATATATTTATCACAGTAAATACAAATTATAGAAACAAAAAGATTATTTAGGCTCGCAAGTCTACTTGTGCTTGTTCAAGCCTGAGTCGATTAAACTTTTTAACAAACCGATCTTCAATAGGTTACAAGTTATTCATCTTGTTTAACCTTTACAACTCTAGTGATAAGGGCAAGTATGAACAAAAAAGGAAAGATATTTCATATCACTCACGTTTTTTGGGTGCCTTATTAGACAATTCCAATGGATTTAAAGCGACCATTCATGTATTATCGACATTTAGGTAGAGGGAGATAAGGACATGGTATGAAGATGTCACCTCCAAGTCTTTTTACTTGATGTATATTTTCTTCCTTTTTTTCCTTATGATATTTTCATATATAATGTTAGGTGAAAGTATATGCAATAGTAGATTCTAAGTTGTAAAAAATAACCACCTACACAAAACATAGGGTAAGATTGGATACATCAGATCGCGAAGAGTTACAACCACTCTCTAGATTAACAACGGATTCACAATCTTTCATGATTGTTTATACATGATTATCAGGACTTAAGATTGTCGTAAGAAAATGCTCACCATATACATCATACGCATACATTAGGTTTCACTCCAAAATGAATGGATGACAAAAAAGAGAAACCTATCAAATAGAATGTTCTTTAATTTATTTTATGTTGGACATAGTATTTCATCCAACAAGCATTCCTTCTTAACGTTGTACCATTTGAAATGACCTTCTTTTGTATCACCATGTACTCTTGGAACACACCACTTGACCGCAACATATCAGGACAAGACGTTTAATACAAGACGCTTGGATCGACTTGTTCTAATGCACTTGGTATTATTATGGTATATTTGGTAAAGAACATTGTGTACAATATTGTCACAAAAAACCACTTATGAAGTTGTGAACAACATATACGAGAAGTTACTTGCTTCAAATAAGGTTTTCTTAATTCAACAGTGACGGGGCGCTTTCTACAAATCATGTTAACCAATATAATATGATTATGTATCAGATAGTTTTTCTAATATCATATTTGATAATGAGGTACAGGTAGTTTTATGATAAATATTCTTTGCTTGAGTGTCTTCGCATTATTGTAACAACTAGTAGTTCGTCTGGAATGACAAAGATTGCGTTTGAAGAAAGAACTGTGTTAAGTAGTCGATTTGCCTTGTTGATTGCACAAGATAGTGCAAGAGATCTAATAGAGGACATTGTGATGGTAGAGGTAAATATGGATCCAAAGGAGCGGCTAATCGAAGAACATGAAAGATGTGACATGCTTAATTTCAAATAAATTGAGCGCTTCTTTAACCAATACACGCTACATCCAATCATGAAAGGATGAAAAGAGGTAAATGTTAAAGTTGATGGGATTGATGATTCTTGATTTGCAATGTTTAGTAACCTAGAAAACATGATTTTATAGATTTGAATGTTATCATTTCATGCTAGGTATGCTAAAAGTGATGTGGGAGGTGGTAAAGGAAGTTTAGTTATTGCCCTATTGCTCACCATCATCAATAGGGTATATTGTATCGATTAGTATAACATACAACAGTACAAGACGATGCATATTTAGATGAGATATCATTTTATACGAAAAATAAAGAGTGATGGTAAATTATCATTAAGACAAATCTTTGGTATAAAACTTCATGTAGACATGTTTAATAAGGTGAAGATAATAAAGAAGATAATAATATTTTCAACTAACATTTTAGATTATGAGTGAGAAGTACTATAGCTAGAAAGAGGGTTTGCGATAGTTGGTTTGATGAGGAGCATAGAAGGGAGAGATGTTAAATTATTTATCTTATAACAAGAATTCTTACATTTTATAAAATAAATACATCAGAAGCTATATCATATTGTAATAAACCCCAACTATTTGGTTGTTGAAGTGTTGAACAAACTATTTAACCATCAGAATGTCCTATGAGAAATACTATTAAGCCTTAGTTTAATGTTTTGTTAGTTATTAGATAATAAGTCTTTTTTACTTTCAAATTACATATTAATTTTATGAAATAGAGTTTAATTACATGATATGTTGCAAGTTTGTTCATAAACTTTGAAAATTTATATCCATGATCCCAATTATTTGTGAAATCAAAATACATAAGGTCAATAAAATGGATGTCGGTTAAATTTCTAGTTAAAGGTGTGTGAAATGTTTTTTAACACTTACACTAAAAGAAATATCAATTAAAAAAACACTAAAAAAATTGTAGAACTCACTTTGTTTTAATTAATTCACATTAATTAATATTTATGTTTAAAAGTTATTAGTATTGTATATTAGAGTAAATTGCACGAGAGGTCCCTAAGGCTTGTTAAAATTTTACATTGCATCCCTAGCTTTGAAAATTACAGTTTTTATCCTACCTATTTGAAAAACATAACACTTTTGGTCTATGGCCTGGATGCATGTTAAACAATTCCGCTAAGAAAATGTAAAATTTTCATTATACCCTCTTTTCAGAAAGAAGAAAAGAAACATTAAACAGAACAGATCATCTCATTATTTTTAAAATAAAGTAAAAGAGAAATTAAATCGGTTCTAACCATCATTGACTTATTAAAAAAACTCACAAGTCCAATATAACCAAACCCCATTCCACCCCACCCTCATCTTGATCATCTTTTCCAGTCATAAATCCAACTAACGCATAGCATATAACGATCATATTTTTCGCTTTATTATCGCTTACACCTCTCCCCTTTCATAAAATAAAAACCATTCTTGTTGACTAGGACTAAAATCCATAAGCTGAAAACCATTCTCATCAATATTAACAACCAAACACCCGTTGAAACCCTGATAAGCACCAAAAACTGCTAATCACACCCAAGTCATCGTGCCTATTTTCTTCATTGTTTCCCTAATTCAAAAAAATGTGTTGATCATTGAAGGTTGATTTAACATCGATTCTCTTTTGGTGTCATGGGTTCTGGAGGAGATAGAGTTGACGTCAAGGTAGTTGAGACTAATTTATCGAAGAAGATACCATGGTCGTCAGATCGTGAATCTGTTCATCGCAGATGTTTTGATTGTCATGGTGACCATTACTATTTGAGAAAATACAATTTCTCAAAATTTTATATTGAAGTAACAATACCAACATTTCACAAAATCCATACGTGTAATCAACTCATTAAAAACATATTTTCCCCATTTTTATTGTGTTTTCGACACATCACACACTCAAACCTCATCACATCATCTCCAATTCACACATCTCAAAATCACTAAAGAATCATTCATACATACACACACCATCATCAACCTCTCAATCTTCATCAAAATCCCCAAATTCCCAAATTAGGGTTTCATCAACCCCTCAAATCAACCACCATGAAGGTCCACCCGACCCCCAATCGGCGAAACATCACCGTCCGCTACAACCTCCGGTCACAATCCACCACCGCCGGCGTCAATTTCCGGCAGAAGAAGCTCCGGCGACTCCCGCACATCTTCGCCAAAGTCCTCGAGCTCCCGTTCTACTCCGACGCCGATGTCTCCGTACACGAGACGTCGGAATCGCTCCGGTTCGTCGTCGGAACCGACGACGACATCGGCGCCGATGTCGCTGCTCGTGCGATCGAGATCTACCCCGGTGTTACGAAGGTTGTCGTAGGAAGAACCGGAGTTGTTGACGTTGGTGATGATTGTGTTGGTGAGATGGAGGTTGATGTGTGGAGGTTCCGGCTGCCGGCGTCGACGGTGCCGGAGATGGCGACGGCGTCGTTTAGTGACGGTGAGCTGGTGGTGGTGGTGCCGAAGGTTGTTGATGGTGGTGAGATTTTGGGGCGATTTGTTGTTGTACAGTGATGGAGGTATTCTAGACTTTTAGTTGATGTTTTGATTTCTGTTATGTTTGTTTAATCAAATGTGATGGAATTCATGGTTTATCATTTATGATTGAAAAATCTTCATCTTCTACATTGGATTTATTGTTGAATCTTCATGCTAATGATATGCATCAAAAGGTTAACAGTTGACATTATTAGTTAGATACTTGGATTATGATTTCATTGTGAATTATACTGGAGGATTAGCGCATAATCTTTCGGAATGGGGATTTTAGAAGTGGTTCTTGAATGTGAGTTTGTTTGATTGTCTTTATGTGCTAAGATAAGGGTGTATAAAGACTGTTGCTTTATCATATGATCATTAGTGTTTTGAACTCTAAATCCTAAACCCGTAGGCTGTGTTTATTAAAAGCGTGTGCGAGTCTTTAGCGTTTATAAAAAGAGAGAATAGCTTACTCGAGCACTAGAATATGAGTATCACGAGTATTCTAATCTTAAGCTCGTAGAGGTTGTAGGTGATTGATCATATTCATATGACATACATTGACATTTACAATCATATTGAAATGGGTTGTAATGAATCTTGATGAATCATTAGAGTTTGTTTGATTGTGTCTTTATGTTGACCTCTAGAAAAGCTTCAAAGTTTCGCTTGTTTTAGAACCACATGGGGCAGATTTAAACACTTATTTGGTTGTACTAGTTTGTTTTCTACCAACATTGAACTCAACCCAAGTCTTAGCCAAATCTGTGAAATCAAAATATATGGTGTCGCTATGCATTGTACCTTTTGTCACATTGTGCAACAAAATACAAAATGTTTTTAGATGTGGGAGCAACTTTTACTTTGATTCTACGATTGTCTTGAAAGCGTTGGCTGAGCTATTAGACTCATAGCTGATGTTTTCTTGTGAACTGACTTCGTTGTGAGAAGAATATATGATGCATATAAGTTGATAAAGCATCGCTACACTTATATGTCAGCATTGCATATACACAACACGTTCTACATATCAATGTGTGTCGTTACCAGTTTTACATTTTACACAATCCATTGGAGTTTCAGACATATGACCATTAATACATGTTTACACCATTTATACACAATTAAACAAAACGGTTTTTTGTAACTGAGGCTCAACCCATACCTTTGGTTCATAAGGTCAAGCTTATGACTACTGTTGCATCTGTTAATAAATAAAGCGTATTATGGCATCTTTCTTTTAACACACCAAAGGGATGTTATTTTTTCTACATATTATGTGGTTCGCTATTGAAAAAACAGATTCAGCTTAAAAAGGAAATAACTACTTATCCGTATACAGTTAACGACCCATAAGACATACTTGACATCGGCACATAAAATCACCAAATTTCATCAAAACATCCATTAAAAAAACAGTAACTCACATGAAATCCGAAAGTACAACTATAACCACAAAATGATAACTTAACCAAAACGTTCAAAATTGATGATAACAATAAAGATTCTTGAGAACGTCAAAGCCACAAAAGTAGCTTGTTTTCGAAGGCATAGAAAAACTTATCTCTTCTTGGACACACCAACAGTCTTTCCCCTACGACCAGTGGTTTTGGTGTGCTGTCCACGCACTCGGAGACCCCAGTAGTGACGCAGACCACGATGGTTCCTGTAACAAGTAATAGCAAGTATTTCAGTAAAGAAAAAAACTCAAAATACATTTCTGAGATAATAGAGGACTGTTAAACAAAACATATTAGACACATATGTATTTTAAGAATATTTACTCTTGCATCATAGAAAACTTTTAAGACAAGTGTTTTCTATGCAACTGTAAAATCGTCAAAATGTAACGGTTTTGTTGTGTAACAATCAGTTTTAGGGGTGTAATATACAAATGACCTGCCTCTTAAATAGCTATGGTGCTATTCAAACATAAGATGGCAAGATGAAAAGGTAGGGTAAAGAGTTCGGATAAAAATTGGTCAACGCTAGCCACATCAAACACGTGTAGAGTTTACCTACAAACAAATGTTTTGACGCAATAATAATCAAAAATTTTGAAAATAAAAGAGATTTAAAAGGTTGTACGGATTAACAAACTTTACAAGTGACTTGCAACCTGCTTCCCCCGTTACCATTTTAACTAAATTTTCTGATTGAAGACATTTCACACATATTGTATATAAAAACACAAACAACAAAGGAGTCATTTAAATGAACATAAAACCAACCTGATCTTCTTCAAACGTTCAAGGTCATCTCTCAATTTCATGTCGAGAGCATTGGATGTGACCTGTGAGTACTTCCCATCCTTGTAATCTTTCTTCCTGTTCAAAAACCAATCTGGGATTTTGAATTGGCGAGGATTAGCCACGATGGTCATCAGATTGTCTATCTCAGCACTTGAAAGTTCTCCAGCCCTAGAACAATGAGAGAGTTCAGATAAGCTTAAGGTTGAAATACATTAAAATGCCAACATGGTTAAAAAGGTGACATTTAAAATGTCAAATACTAACTCTTAAACAATGTTAGCTATACATGATTAAAAGTTAAGAGATTGAAACATATTAGAGAAACACAAAAAATAAACGTATAGTAACATTCTAGAGATGCACATAAAAACATTAAATCGTAAAAAAAAATAGATGGTCAATAACAAGCAATTTAGACACAGCAAACGTCAATGAACTGTTTATAAAGGCCTTGAGTTTCAAGAAAATCATTACGCAAAAAATATAATGACAAGCTTGAATAGAAAATAGATATACTATATCTCCCTGATGCTAAATCTATATAAAATTTAGTGGACATAAAATATAAAATATAATGTCACATTACTATATAAAGTCCAAAGTTAAGCAAAAAACACTAAATCTCCCTAATCAAACTCCTTTAAAGATAATTTACATTAAGCTCTTGGTTTAAAAAGCAGGCCACACAAGGCACATGAAAACGACAAAAAAACCCTAAGAATTTGGCCGGCGGAGATGCATACAACTAACAGATGACACACAAATTCCCTAAAGTGTAGTACATGTTTTTTTTTACATTTTTTGACATTAAAACGATGACATACAAAAATACGTGTCAACATTCCTTCAGATTTTAATAAAGATGACATTTTTACAACACACTTTGTTACATTTTCAGGACGTAAACGCCATGAAGTGCCTTGATCATTTTATAAGCAAAAGTGAGGCTTCATACTCCAGAGACATACATTATTAACAAGTGTACATTAAAGCACAGTTCAAAGAAACCTACTAATAATCATATCCACATTAGTGGCTTTGGATTCTGATCCATAAACAGTGTCAACATTAATAAAACTGAATCAAACGCATGAAACAATAAACAATTCACTAACATATAAGTTAACCTAACCATTACACTATAGTTTCAGAGAAACACAGATCGAACATTCTAGAACTACAGAAAACCAAACCTACAACAGATTTCAACAACTGAAGCTGCAGTAATCAATAAACAATAATAATAAAAATAATAGTAATACCTCTTGTTCATGTCGACGTCGGCCTTTTTGCAGACGATGTTGGCAAAACGACGACCGATACCCTTGATCGAGGTCATAGCAAACATGATCTTCTGTTTGCCATCAACGTTGGTGTTCTGTACACGAAGAATGTGCTGAAAGTCCTCGTTTGCGACTAGCGACTGTACGATTCACCAAATGAAAACACCACAAAAGGAAAAGTTATAAGGGATTCAGAGAGCTGAATAATCTGATAACGGATGGTGATTGAGTTACCATGGTTGCTGTCGGAGTTGCAGGTGGCGGCGGCTGTTGCTCCGATTTGCTCTAGTCGATGGAGATTATTATAAACCCTAGTTTTTGTGAAGGGATGTAATGCGCTTTAAATATATATCCTACCAGCGATTTGGGCCGATCAGCACTTTTTATTTCTTTTTGGGCCGTTTTGGGGGTCTGGGCCCCTTAAGAGTTCTTTAGCTTCAAGCCTTAACTAATAACTAATTAAACCTGGTATCGAACACGCATAAGAAAAATTATAAAGAAGAATAAATAAATAATAAATAAACCTGGTATTGGAACTGGTTTCAGACCCGACCCGACCTTACCCAAGTATAACAGGTAGGGTTTACAAGCAAGTGAACCCGACCCGGATTCATACTTGGTTTCGCCTCAACCTAGATACAAAAAAACCTGGTTGGGCCGAATCCGGTTTCGAGTACAGCCAAAAACCCGTTTTGCCCACCTTTACATGTTGTGACGTTGCGGGTGCTATACTCAAGACTCAAACATAAAAGATTAGAGAGAGAAACTAGAGAGGGAAGTATAAGAAAAATATTTTATTTCTTTCCGATGATAGATGACAAAACATACCTAAGCCACTAATAGTATCCGGACTATGAAATAAGCGTTTACATCCTCTTGGGATGACTTTATGTTTTAGGGAAAAAAGTATAGTTATACCAAGTTACCAACAATGTGTTAATGTAATTCAGGCCCACAAGATGCTGTTGAATGTTGCTACAAAGCTCTTAGTTAAAGGCTAAATGCTCGGTAACAGTTCTTCAGAAGTGAACGTCAAAGGAGGATTTTTACTTCACTAGTTGCGTACTTGCGTAGGTTAACTTCGTCACAGCAAGATGAAACTTTCTCATGGCGTGACACCATGTGAGAGTAAGTAATGGAATGATATTATAGAAAGTGAGTCTCAAGTGTAAGAATTTTAAGAAAGCAATAACATACTATTGTTATAACTTGCAGAATTTTAATGGTTGGGTTGTTAACCAGACATGTTTGATTCTTGTCAAAGACGATATCCTGCGAACGGACCACACCTGTTTCCAGAAAGACAGAAGTTATCTGGTTTGTAAGCATCTTGCATGAATCGCCACAGACACACCAAAGTCTCGAGTACAATTTGAGCATATATGAACAAAAACCGCAGGAACATCACCAAGAGAACTAACAACTACATACCATAATGTTTTAAACAAGCAAGTTGAAAAGAGTGACTACTTCTACAAGCTTTTTATGATGTTCACACAAACTAATCCAGAAGACACCACTGTCAGCACCATGAACGATCGCATGAGTCGCCCCCAGCTTAAAATCTCCAAAATCATGCTGCATATTAACCAACATACGCCACCAGTTAATACACTAGAAAACCAACATATTGCATTATATCAAGGAAAAAACATCAAAAACAGGATGTGCACTCTACCTTAAGATGATGATCCTTATTATCAGCCTCTATATCTTGATATATTAACATCATTACGGATTCCAAAATGTTGTCGGGGTTCAGGAAACCATTCAAGGCTAGTCATATGCTAATTTAACAAAAAAAAATCCCTACAAACTCTATAAATGAAGATTAATTTACAAAAGCAAAATCTACAAAGAAAAACTGCCTGCCTAAAGCTTCTGAAGTGCAGTGGTTGATTAATATTAACATGCAACCATTTATAACTTTTTATCCAGTACTGAAGTCAATCAAACCGCCATAAACTTACCTGCAAGTTAAAAGGATCAGATAAGAGATCAACTGCAAACAATATACATTCCTCTTTATTGGTTTTCTGCAAGTATTTTCTAAAGGGTAGATTCCATGAAAAGGTAATCATTTTATTTTGAAGGGTAAAATGGTAAATTTCATGGATGTTTCTCGCCTAAAATGTGTTGGTTGTTTGACATAGGAATCACACCAAAAGTAAGTATTTTTATGCAATTAGCCCTGTAATTTTTGTGGGTAACAGAGGCTATTAGAGGTTTTAGTACATAAGCGTAAGGAACGAGCTTTTGCGCCATCAAAAAGATATTGTAATCATAAATCACCTTTGGTTCACAGAACGGAGTCAACAAGTGACACGAGGTTGAGTTTCACAGGTTTTGGAATCAGTTTGAACTCCGACGTTCTTGTCAACCTGAGACCTTGAGTCTGCTAGCTCGAATGACTTGATGGAAGCTCGAGATTCACACTGGAGAGAGTCTTCACTAATGATGTGCACATCAGTCTCAACTGCAGTTGGGTGAAGATTCAAGTCAAACGATGGTTTGACTTTGAACCCAGGAACACCATCATTCTCAACAGCTAACTTCAGTTCTGACAGTTCAGGTTTCCCACAAACCACGGATTCCATAGAACTTGGTTCAATAGTAGAATCCGGAAGCAACTCAGAGTCAATAGAAGTTTGACCGTCTGTATCACACGGAAGAACGTTATTTACTGGAAGATTCAAGTCACATAAGCTGTTGACACCATGAGAAATAGTTAACGTATCCTTTTCAAGATTTGGACAGCTGCAACAATCCATTAAGACGGTTTCTTTTTCCGTTTGTTGATAATCAGTGATATCTTTCCCAACTTCGGCTGTATCAGCAGATGTTTGCTTATAATCTGTTGCAGATGATGTGGTTTTGTCATTTGGCTCGGGACTGCTGCTACCATCCGTTAACAAAACCGTTTCTTCCTTTTGTTCATGATCAATAACATCTTCCTTGACCCCTGCTGCAACTGATTACACAGTTTTACAATCAAAATTTTGTATTTTTATTGATTCAGTTTATTTTTATTTGTAACACAATTATATAATATTTCTAAAAAAATTGAGTCAAACATATCAAAAGTGGTGGCCTGAAATGTATAGAATGCATAAAACCAATTGAAGTATAATATAAACCAAAACCAAATCATGTTATATACGTGTAATAAAAAATTGCCCTCTTTAAGTGAAGGTAACAAAATGATGCAATTAGAAAAGATAGACATAGTAAATTTGACGAGTCAAACAGTTTAGAATTAAGTTAAGTAATTTTGAATAAATTGCTATCTTTATGAATTTTAAAATAGTATACTTTTTTAAAAGAACTAATGTATTTTATAAGCTTTTTTCTAGTTTAACCAAGTAGGATAAAACATAGCCAAATCAACCCCATTCATAATTATATGGATCTAAATTACAACCACTAAAAAGGACAAGCAAACAGAAAACAAACATTTGTCTACTCTTTGTTCAAAAAAAGAACTACAAAAACAAATATTTATAAATACCTTCTGATAGAGTATGATCCACATCAGCAGACTGATTTTGAAGAAGAGGTTTTTTAAGCATATCTATACCAGGAAACACCATCATGCTCATGCATTTCATTGTTTGCTTCTTTGATTCTTCAAGGGGCATGAAACCGAATGCATTGATCCATGTTTGCAGAAGTGCAGGGATGGCAGGAATTATTAGCTCTTCCACACCAAGAGAAGAAAGAGTCTGAAACATGTTTAAAAATTTACAAAACTATTTCGTGTGCGTGAAAACAAACACCTTGGTCCATACACTAAATAGAGGTTGCATTCACATCCATTCATTCAATCCATGACATTTAATAATCTTCACTATTATTTCGCTATCAAAAAGTACTAGTTTTATGTTTGAACTTATTGAGTTTAAATAAAATAAAAGGATCAAACCAAAATTTAGAGTCAAACCTTTAGTCGTGAAGAACACTTATATCTTTCTTGAGGATTTTGACTTTTGAGACAAGGGATATTTGTACTAGAAATTATGGTTTAATTTACAATATAAAAAAGCAAATGAAGATAAGCAGTTCAGTTCAAATACTTTTCATTTTTAAACTGGTGACCCAAATCGGTAAATAGGGCCTACTTTTGACCCACTACTTATGCTTGGGTAGATTCGGGTTATGTATTTAACCCTTTTCATTAAGCGTTCTGGGCTACCCAACTTGACCCTTTTCTGACCCATACTAAACAAATTGCCTATTTTGACCCATTACGTTTTTAACACCTGCCAACTACTTAATATCAATCCGACAAGACAAAAAGAAATATTAGCTAGAGTACAAGATATCAAATAAAGTTGACATACCGATTCAATTGCATCCAAAAGCCGGCGACACATTCCTTGGCGTCTATACATGTGACGAGTACCAATAAAAGGCATTTCTGCTAACTGATACCCGTGTATCCTGTCACAGATAATATTAAAATGATGTATGCTTCCTAAGTGAGCTCTTTACTTCAACATATATTAACAGGCAGTCAGAGATAGTTACCGTATGGATGCTGCTGTGATAAATTCATCATCCTTCTCTAAAACTGCTGTTACAAAGCCAGCATAATTCAGCCGCCTGAAGTTTGACCTGAAAAAAGGTTCCAATAGATGATTACAGAACAAGTATGATTAAGGATTATAATAAAGTAATATCTAGAGATGGCTAAATGGGTGGTTTGGTTTATGTCAAATAAATCAGTTTTGTATGTCTTGGGTCAGGGTGGTAAATCTAGAACACAAATCACTAATTAATCTGTAAAAAAGTTAGGGAGTCAAAGGCTTAGGAGGTTATAAGCACTTGACTAATTGTCCAAAATTACAATAACTATATAACTAAGAAGATAATCGAATTGTTCAGAATAAAACGACTTAGGAGGTTTCAAAGACTTGACTATGTCACAGGTTACTTTTAGCCTATTTTACGCTTTTCCTATTTAGCAAAGTTTACCCGTTTCACCCATTTGCATTAAATTGTCACAGACTACTTTTAGCCTGTTTTATGTTTTTCCTATTTAGCAAAGTTAACCCATTTGACCCATTAGCATTTAACTAAGAAAAAAATCAGCTCATTTGCATATCTTGTAAGTAACTAAGTATACGTGGAAAAATGGACAGGTCAGACAAGGTGGATGACAGTTCAAAACGGGCTAGTCCAGGTTGACCCATCAACAATTTCTGCCTGATTTTTCAGTTTGACAAATATTAATGTATTAAACATGATTACAGAAATATGCTATTGAATGAACATAGAAACTATACTATATCACACTACTTCTAACTTGTTTAGGTTTTGGACAAGTTCATAGAATTTATTATTTTGACCTGTTAGCATTAAAATATACCCCAAAGTCAATCCACTTTCAAATAAATTGATTATAGTCACTACCCCTATTTGAATGCACAAATAATCTATTACCATCAGTGTATGCACCAATACACCACTTCAACTAAGATAACAATTACTTAAACTATAAGAAGCAAAATGGGCAAGTTCTGTCAAAACAGGAATTTTTGTTATGGCCTTTTCCTCGATAAAATAACTAATGCATCAAATATAATTACAAAAATTATATTATTCTAACAGTAGTTTATTTTTTCTAATAAAATAATTTATAAGGTCATACACATGGCAAAGACATTTTGGGTGACTTTTGACTATTTTTACCTGGTTCCTTTTTAGGCTAAAATTTTAAATTTACTAGTTTGACTCGTTTGAGATGAAACTAGACCCTAACTGACAGTTACATGAGATAGTCATCTCTGATTTAGATAATTCAACTGCGTTTAATCAAATGGTCAAACAAAAAATATAGATACTAGACACTCACCCGCAATTATATACAACATTACGGATTATGTTGGCTCCACTTCTCTCATCAACAATTGGAATAAAACATTCATCCATCACAGAGAATGCAACAGCCAATTTGGAATTGTGTTCAACTTTTAATCGAGTGTCAAGAATGTTAGAATCCTGGTCAATATCAGAACGTTGAAGTAGAGTCCATGAATATCCGTCTTCCAGTTCATGTTTTACCCCAAGACACTTCTGCAGTCGCTCAAAGAGCTAGTAAAGAAAAAAAATCAGATTTAAGTTTCATGCATAGAAATTACTAGTTTTATGTAGGATTAATGTTGGATAAAACCAACCAACTTTGAAATTTAGCAGTTTAGTCCCTAAACCTTTTTTCTTTTCTTGTAGTTTCATACTTATATCCTGTAACCTTTACCTTATATTGAATAAGTTAAATGCTTATGTGGACACCACATGTGCAAAAGAAAGTACTGATAATAACAAAAGTTAAAGAATGATACAGCTGCAAAAAAAAGGTTATGAATTAAACCACCAAAACTTTGAGAGTTGATTCGTTTAATCCAACATTAACCGATATACAAGTTTGTTCAACATAAGCATTTAATGTGTTCAACAAGTTTAATGACATCTTCAGAAGTCAATAAAAAAAAGATCAAGTGGTATAAGTACATTATGTCAGCTAAAAAAGGTTACGGAACCCAAACCTCAATTGTTCAAAGTTGCTTGGTGTTTACCAACATTAACCTTTTTATTTAAAACAGAACTGATAAATATTTTCAAGTGTTTGCTAAACTTACCTTGCCATATGATTAATTCATTATCAAATAAACAGTTTGATATCGCAGCAATAAGCAAATATTAAAGGGTATAATACAATTACTTATATACCCTTATATCAAATGAAACTTGTCAAGCACTGAACACCATCAAAAGCAACTATTACAAACTGAAGCAGCAAAAGCACATCCAAACACACATTATCACAAGGGCTCTCATTTAGAATAAAATCCTTTATGGCATCCAACAACGTACCTCCTGACATTTCCTTCCACAAAAAGATAGTCCATTTGAATCTTCATTTACATCTTCGACTTCTTGTAAACACAACTGATGGACTATTACATTCAAAAGCTTGTTAGCAGTGTATATTGAATTATCAAGTTATTTGACAGAGATAAAAAAGACATGTTTTAATTAATCATTAGATACAATCTCATACATTTTTCCTCGCACAAACAGCATGAGAGCATTTGTGACATTGTTGCATCATGAGTGTCTTCGAATTGAGGAGTTGATGTGGAAACCACTCCACAAAACTTGCACGTGCAGTATATACAGTTCCAAATCCCAGAAGGAAAATTCTACAATACATGAAACACTTAGAACAATAATCATATGAGTGTTCAGTAGTGGTAAAAAGGAAAAAAAAGGTAGTGTTATCCTCCTCTAGTTTTCATGTTCTTAAGTTGTGATGAAACTATAACGATTCAATTATTATAAGTAATTACCAAGTAACCATTATAGAGCAATAATCTTATTTGAGTGTTCTGTAGTGGTAAAGGGGGAAAAAAAGGAGCATTATCCTCATCTACTTTTCGTGTTCTTAAGTTGTAAAGAAAGCTTAATGATTCAATTAATATAAGTAATTACCAGGCAGAGGTGGCAATTTCAAACCGTTTATAGGGAATACAAGTCAAATGTAGGAAATTAGCTCAAGTTGAAACAGGCCAAATGTGTAAATTAGTTTATAATGAAAAGGGAAGATATAGAAAACTATTTTAAAATGAAGCAGGCCAAATGGGTCAAAAGTCATCTAACATGTATATAAATGCTCACTGTGTCTTAAACAGTTTATTTAAAAAAGTTATTGTACAGCTCTAATAATATAATTTTGCAATCACAGAAAAGAAAAAAATTAGAGTTGTGTTAGCCCAACCGACCTGATCCAGTTTTGACACGTTACCAAACCCACCCATTATGCCACTTCTATTAAAAAGTAAGATGTTTAAATTTCAGAGAAAGGAGCCATGGTTACCTGGACATCAAGGCAACTCTGATGAAAAGTTGAAGGGCAACCATCACAACAAATCAAGTTCCCCCCATCTCCACAAATATTACATGTATCATCATTTGGGTCATCACCTTGAACAACAACAACATTAAACCTGTTAATATTTAATTCCTCTTCTTTCCTCCATGAATCCATCAAACATTTTCTAAGACACACTCCCGATTCCAAATATAAATTATCAAAAACCTGACCAAATTTCCCTCCACAATGACCTACAAATTTTGTTATTCCCATAACTTCATTACAACAGCCACAACAGATCCCATCACTATTAATAATACCCTCAGAAGACTTTTTTTGTCTTCTAGTCTTTCCATACTGAACCTTCACTCCCACTAAAATAACACCTGAATCGATCATCCATGATAAAAGATTCCGTTTCTTAACTACCAAAACACCCTCATTATCCTGTTTTGAATCGTTTTTAGAATCACGGACTAAAATCCGTGGCTTGAATATCATTTTCCTCTTTGCCTCATCTTTTGACTTCTTACCATGTTTCTTCTTTTTGTCAGCAACGATCTTACCCTTCTTCACATTCTTCAAAGTCATCTTCTTTTTCTTCTTAAGTTCTTTACGGCGTTGTCTAAAAAGAATACTGATTTCTTCTTCAGGTATTGGTGTAAATGCAGACATTTCATTATTATCAGCATTACCATTTTCGATTTTTCCTTTTAATTTAGCATAAGCTCCTGTTATTGACCAGTGTGATCTCTTCCTATTAGGTTCAACATACACAGCATCATTGTATGATTTTTCTTGCCTTTGCTTAAGATCGATTGTCCACCCACATTTCAAAAGTACATCTGATATTTTATCTCTTATTAATTGTTTCAACTGCTTCCTACACGAATTCCCACCAATAATTTCTTTTCCCGCATTAAGAAATTCACCTTCCACCATCAGTTGTTCACTATTTTCTTCAGATTTCTCATGCTTACAAAGTTCAGGGCTTTTTCTTACTGACATGAGTTTCATCGTTCTCATTTTAACCACATGTGTTGCTAAAGTTCTTGCTTCCAGTTTTGGGGGTCTTCCACGACCTTTGCGTTTCTTGAAAATAATGTCTTTACCATATAATTTTTGTTTTATTCCATGTGACTTCATGGTTCCCACAGGAATCTCCTTTGTAACCTTAGGTGGTCTTCCACGACGTTTTAGTTTCTTCCTTGGAGTCTCATTCAAGGTTAAAGGTGAAATTTCACCCTGAAGTTTACAAGGTCTTCCACGTTTTTTTAATTTCTTTTTCGGTCTCGTGTCTTCGCCTTCTGTGAGCACCTTACGAGGTCTTCCACGACGTTTTAGCATCTTTTTTGGTCTTTCAGCTAATGCTTTTACACCAAGAACCACCGCTCTGGATCCGCCATTAACTATTGAAACAGGGCCACTACTAACAGCAGTTAGAGTCTTTGACTGCAACGCCTTCCCGGTAGCCTCAACACAATCTTTCTCTACTTTCTTGTTTTTAGCTCTTCTATTACATTCAGAACCCGAAGGCTCCATATTTTTCCTTTTCCTCCCCCTCTTACGTTTCAAGGGCATATGTGTATATTCATCAGCAGCAGCTTTTAAACCCAAAACAGCATTAATCTTTTCATGATTACTGTCAATTTTCTTTAACTTTCCCACATTTTCCTTTTTCTTCCCACAACTGTTTTTTCCCTTCATTTTTGTACATTTACCCAAAAGATTAGCATTTCCAGCATCATTCAATGATATTTCCTTATCATCATCACCATTAACAATCGTTATATCATCAGCAACTGTTTCAGATTCCAACCTTTTAGACCCATGTTCACAGTCCACACATGATGCTTTCATTTCCTCAAAATCAAGACCCGTTTCACTCAAATGTATAGACACTGATTTGTTTCCTTCTTCCTCCTCAATTTCTTCTTTAGAACAAGAAACAACCAAATCTATGACAGGATCCAACACCTCTGATCTCAAAAACAACCCTTTATCATCAGAATTCACGGTTTCTTTCATACCCTGTTCAACATTTTCACAACAATCATCCACACATGACCCCTTCTCAGCTCCACTTGCTCCCCTTTTGCCACAATTCGCTTCACTCGACCGCAACGATAACCTCCTTTCAACTGCAAACCCTTCAATCTTGACATTTGATTTGACTTGGGGTTTTCCCCTTTGGAAAACCCTATTTGATCTCAATTTCATCCTGACAAACCTACACAACATCAATCAACTCAAAAACACATCTCAATTGTTACAATCCATCATCATCCAACAACAAACAGTGAAAAACTCAAGTAAAAATCGAACCCTAGAACCCTAGATTACTTAATAATCGTAAACAACCAATGCACTTTCAACCATTCGATCAAACAATCACACATTCAACCAACCAAAATCATACAACACCAACACTCCAATCCGAACAAATTCAAACGAATTGATAGAAAACAGATTACGAACGAACAATTCACACCAAAATTCGAAACAAAACAGCTGAATTAACCAAAATCGTACCTGATAAACGGATCACAAAGCTTACAGCACTCGATTTCACCGCCGATTCATAGTGGAAACACACGATTACGAAGCGTACATGAAGAAGGGGATAATTTGGTGGGTTGTGAGTCTAGAGAGAGAAGAAATTAAGGGTTTTAGTGAGAGAAAGAATGATGGATCGGTGTTTGTTTGTTGGGTTTTATTGTGGGATGATTATACGAATATCTTTCGCTGTAGTCAGCAACATTTTGAAGAAATACAGAGAAATTTGTGGATTTCGAGGGTTTTTATGCTTTTGGGTATTTGTAAATTCTTCTTGTGTGGCATCAATGTCTGCAAGAATCAACTTTAGGGTAATGATTTCATCTTAAAGGGGTTTAATTTGTTGAAATCACAAGTGTATGATACATATTACATTGATACGATGATAATAGTCTTTACTCTTTAGCTAAAAGATGCTGTTAAAACAATTTGTAATAGTTTTGTAATCTATGTTTATATTGATTTAAGATTTAGGATTAAAGCAATGTTGATCTAGTTAAAAGATTAAGAGGGTGTTAATGGTTTTTTACTGGTTTTGTTTATGTTTTTACTGTATTATTTAGTTCATTTAAAATTGATTAATCTGGCATGTGTGGTTTATTAGTGTGAAATGGTATTTAAGGTTAACCGGCTGGAAACATGCATGTATAAGTTGTGAATGTTTTGATTGGTTATTTGTATATTGTTAAAATGGAAGTTGGGATCATGTGTGAGGTTGGTGTTATATATTGAAAAATCTAATTGATTTAAGTTATTTTCAAAATTCTTTTAAAAGTATGTGTATTCTCAAAGTTGTTAATACATTTGTTCATGTGTTTTGGTGCATGCACATGAGCATGAATAAATAGAGTGTTGATTCAAGTTAAGTTTATTGTTTTAGTATCAAAATTATTCATGTAAAAACAAATTATATTTTTTAAAATTTTTTAGTCAAGCCTGTGTCATTTATACATGTTTACGTAAAATAAAAAAAATCATGGTAGATCTAAACAATATGTTTAAAACATGTCTACAAGTGAGACTATAGCATGTAAATGATCAGATAAAAAATTAAAAATATGCAGAAAAGAATCGATCAATCATATACAGATTAGTTTAATTTGATATTTTAAAAAATAAAAATATAAGATAAAAAGTTAGAAAAGTAAAAAAGAATAGATAACTCATATGTAGATTTGTTTGGATTTTTATTTGAGACATGTTCTGTGTGTGCCCTGTTATTTGATGATGTTTTAATACAGCAGTTGGGTGCTTAACATTTGAGTCAATTTTGTAGATTGACATTGGGATATGAGACTCATAAATGTTAGCCATATATGAGGTGTGTGCTATAAATACAACCATAAATAGCACATGGTTATTTTAGTAACATGTGGTCTCACCAAATTTTGTTTTTGCTGTATAGGTATGATGTTTTATACTAAAAGCACATAACCAAATTTTTATACAACAGATTTGTTTGGATTTTACCCTCTTATATTATATGTTTTATTATGTTTGTTTAGTTGGTATTTGAAGGCATAGTAAACTAGGGAGTTAACAAGTTGAGCCGATTATCTAAGTTCAATTCCGGCTCGTTTAGCTTAACAGCGCTCGAACTCGAGCGCAAAGTTCAATATGGGTTCTTATAAAGTTTTATATGTATTGTACTTGTTTATTAATTATATATTATTTATTTTTATCATAATATAAACAAACATAAGTGAATCTTTGCCCAATGGTTGGTGGCTTCTAACTTATTGCGGTTTATCCAGAGTTCTATCCTAGCAAAATGTTTTAAATTTTTTTATTTTAACCGAACTCAATAACCGGCCTACAGCACCCTCGTCCTAGAATGTCGCAAAAACACCCACTGTGTTTTGAGCACCCAAGCTAAGAGATGGAGTTCAAACTACTATTTGTTATAAAATCGTATTACCCTGTATTTATCTGAAGTGAGGATCAAACCGGTGTCTCCTTTCCAAGCTCTGCTTCAACTTAACAACCATCAAAAAAACCCAACATGCTATTCCATTTCTACTTGACTATTCATTGCACAAACTTGTTAATGCTTAATAAATTATCTTTTTCACTCTTTTTTGTTCTCTTTATTTGACTCTTGAAACTATTACTAACTTTGTTAAACTATACAATCATAACATCTTTTATGTTAGGTGTGACTCAAATTTATCAAGAAATGAATTGGGCTCTAGATAGGTTGGCTAGTTTACATGACAATAACTTGTAAATCACCAAAGTTTTATTTTTTTGTCAAAACACCAACACACACGCTTATATACATATAAATCAAAAAGTATATATAAAACTAATCATATATATTAAAAAACGTGCTACCGTAGATACGACCCAACAAATAAGACAATTTTATCAAATTAGAGATGTTATGGTCACTTGTCTATTTCACTCACTTTCGTATTCAATGAAGGATGATTCTTTTTTATTAATTAATATCATTATTATTTGTATCAAATGTTTGATTTCTTATGAGGGAGTATCCAATACATTAAATGGGACCGGAGCCATCAAGTGTAACCTTATTCTTTTTTTAAAGCAGAAACATATTATATTATATTATATTACTAGGTTAGTATCATGTGTATTACACGGTTGAATAAATAAAATAATAAATAATTAGTAACAAAAATGTATAAATTATAAAACCATGTTTCAAGATAAAATACGATTATAATTGCATATGAATAGCTATTTCAAGTAAATAAACAGTAGATAGGTTATAGACATATATATATAAGATTTGTATAAAATTATATATACGTACTTGTTCAAGAGATAAAATAATTATACTATTTTTAAATCTTTTATCTAAATAGTTTTATTTTTAAATATTTGTTTTAAGATTTTATTATAAAATTTATTGTTTATAAAAATCTTGTTTATTAAAAACTCAAGTTTCTAATTATTTGGTCGTTTTAATATAACTATTATTAGAAGATTCCATATTTTTATAATTATCTTCAAAAAAAGACTGATTTAAAATATTTTGTTTCAAAAGGTTTAATGTTTTAAAAAATATATAAATTTTAAATTATTAATAAAATTTATTTTTAAAAACATAGTTTTATTTTAAAAAAAATATAGATGAGAGAGAAAAATATATCAATTGACTATATTAGTTTTTATGAAGAGGGAAAAAATATTTAAGTGTTTAAATTGTTTTAATACACTTTTGGATGGAAAATAAAGTGAGAATGTTTAGAAAAATGACAAGTGTCATAAAAATGGTTTAAAAATATGACAAGTGACAAAAAAACTTTTTTTATTAATATCTATAGATATATATATATAAATAAACCAATCTACCAAGTAGTTGGAGAAAGATACAAATAGGGGAATTACAAATGAAACTTACACCAATAATCTCAACTAAGATACTCTAGCTTCACTTTTTTTATCCTCAAAATTTACACCAATAATCTTAACTAAAGTGTACCTTATTGACAATGGTTTTTCAATCGCATTCTACTCTATTTTTTTAATCACACCCTACTCTATTATATTAATTAGGTTTTGACAACAATAATTCCGGTTAAACATGAGTGAAACATAAAAATTAATTAGCATTTAATATTTTAAAGATGCTTTTTGATGTGGTGCATATGTCTTTCCATAAAAATCCTATGTTAAACTACCAATTTAATGTAAAAATCAAACCATTTGTTGTAAAAATTCGATTTACTTAATTCACTTAACAATTTCATTAAATGTCGTTATAAAAAACTTAATTCGTTAATCAATTTCTAATTATTATCATTATTAGTTTTGTATATAAATTAAAAGTATAATATAAATTAAAGAAATTTTATTTTAAATCAACCATTATTAAGGGACTGTTTGATTATTGCTGACTAAATAGAATCTAACTGAGTTAGAAGCTGACACAGTTAAAAGTTCTGACTGAGTATGTATCTGATTGAAACTTAACTGTTTAATTTAGTATCTAAGTGACTCTGTTGAACAAGAAAAATAAACCAACTAATCTTCTTTAATTTTCCACGCATTCTTTGAAAAACACAAAATAGAGTGTAAATAGTGATCTAGCTATGAATACTTTATGTTATTATATATATACTATATATCAAATCACCACTACCAAAACTAGGTCAAAAGCAATTCTTAACATACATACATCCATGATCATGTTCGGTAGTGGGATACATCCATAATATTCTCCCTCATCACACTCTCTAGTCCATACCAAACCATCTCCTCCCTAAATCATAAACCTTAAGCACCATACACCCACCCATTGAACCAATGGATCCCATCTTCCACATCGTGAACATCCTCCCATACTCCATCCTCTAGCCATCGCGGCTCCGCCTGAAGCTCCCTATCGTGACCCTCCACTCCGCCATGACCGTCTTCTCCCTCGTCCTCCTCACCTACTTCATGGTCATCTTCGGCGGCGTCGATGACGTCATCGTGGAGCCCCCGACATCGGATCCACCCAAGACCCCCGCACCAGCACCGTCCGCCCCGTTGTCTTCATGTCCGGCAAAGTCAACGGCCAATACATTTCTGTTAGGGGGTTGCGAACGTGGGATGCGACCGAGGAGGGGGTCGCGCAGGTGGAGCTTGGCCGAGGGATAACGCCCCTTTTCTAGGTCAACAAGTTTTAGTTTAGGGTGTCACACCCCGAAAATCGCAGCAGAAGGTCGAGTGATGTGGTGATAACGGGAGTTAGAGTTAATCCAACTATTATAGTCAAACGTGTTCAACAATAACATCAATTATGAAAATCATATAACTAACATCATAAAAGAGATTATAATGGTATTTTGTTAGCAAAGTTGAACAACTCAAAATTTGACACATAATACTGTTTTTATTTCATGAACATAATATTATTTATAGACGTTTGACCCTCCAAAGACATAGTTCGGGAATTCCACATAGAGCTCACCTATGACCCTGAAAAGCATGAAAGGTAATAAAGTCAACATAACGTTGGTGAGCTTTCGGGGTTTTTCAGTCTTGCAAACATTTATTTTGAAAATAATATGATAGAACAAGGTATAATATATTCCACATAGACTAGCTAGGTACTATGATAAATTCAGGTCATAAGTCCATAATCAAACCAAGAAACACGTTGTTTCCCCTCAACAGTCCAGGCATATAAACTGTCTCGCCACAACCTGACCAGCGCGACTGGTCACAAGAGCGGGTCATTCTAACCCGATAGATCTACCAATGTACTCTGTGGCCTCACCCCTGAGGTTAATGATTATAGGGGGATTTAAAGGCTCAATGGTATATATCCATACCACTGACCCAACTTATACCCTCATAATATATTATATCGTTTAACCCATCATATATTTTGACTGGGTAAGTGAGAGTGAGATTCTCACTAAGGATCGAATATAGTGAATGAGTTAATGATAGAATGGCGAAAACAAGCAATCAATAAACAGTTAATGCAAGAAATATACTCATAAATGCTTTTATCACTAGACTTATCTTGAAATCCATTTTATAAAAGACTTGTTGGTGATTTTCAGTTTAGTTTAATAACTTTATTTTAAGTGTGACAAGTATTCATTTATTAAATCAATCATTTAATTCATTAAACAACAACCACAATACACACACAAAATAAACAAATGAAAGTATATAAAAATGTAACGCAAAATTTACTAAGTTTTGTATCATACAAACAAACAAATAAATAAATAAATGAATAATTAATAAAGAATTACATAAATAAATATTTAATAATTCATAGTTATATTTTATTTAAGATTAATAATAAGATATATTTATATTATTGTTCTAGTAAGTAAACTATTTCTTATTTTATTACTTTATAAATATTACTTTATTTAACACAACTCGACTTTTATTAATCTTTTTAATAAATAATTAAGTTTTCAGTAGTAAAACATGTATAAAATTATTTTAGACATGTTTTATTATATAAAGATGGACCTATTATGTTTGACCCAAATTTCATCCGTATACGATGATTTTTTACCTGAAACCGCACGATTTTACTCGCATAAATCGTACATCAAGCCCATATATATTTTGTGACCATTCTATATGTTTATACATTAATCTTTTATACCAAAAACCTTCTGAAATATTTTGTAAAAATTCAGTTCCAATTCAGTTCTGATTTTACTTGAGTATTTTTTTATCCTAATTTTTTTTTATTTTTTATTTAAGTAAAATTTGAATAAAAATATCAAACTCTCCAGATCATGATCATCATGTACATGGATCATTTCAATCATCTTTAAGCTTATAAGTGAAGAACAAATCAAGAACAAAAGTGTAAACCATATATACATACATATACACGATTTCATACATACATACATAGTCCAAATTATAGCTTTTATCTTGTGTTCTTAATTTTAATTTCAACAAAACATACTTAAAAATTAAAATATTTCAGATCATGATCACCATTATTCATGGATCATCTCAATCCTTTATGAAATCAAAATGCAATATGGGTTCAAGAACATCATTCGTTACATGCAATCATGTATTACCTATTTTCATCATTATGGTAAACTCCTTTTGGAGATGGGTTTCTATGATGTTCATAACCTCAAACAAAAGTTTGATCATCTTGCATTCAAGAGAAAATCAACAAAATATTAAAAATTCATCAAAACACAAAATCATCATACACATACACATACTTACGACACACACACACACTCACACTCACACATTGTTTTAAAACACATTTCTTTGTTAAAACTCTTTGTTGGAACCTTGGATTTCAAGAGAAACTAGTTTTCGGTAAACAAATCTTGCAACGATCATCCAAGATTCATGTTGCATGTCATAAAAATTCAAAGTTCTTACCTAAGATGAACTACTTTTGAAGATTCAAGAATGATTTCCTTAGGGAATTCTTCTCCTTTGAGTAGGATTTATGCAATGTTTTGCACCAAACTCATAAGGGATCCTTGAAATCCAGAAATCAAAGCTTGAAACAAGCTTGGATGATCAAAATCATGTGAAAGAGGGTTGTTCTTTGATGGTTCCAGCCATAGGTTTTATAGAGAAGGAAGAGGAAAGTATGTAGGTGATTTCTAGTAAGAGAAAGGGTGGGTTGAGTGTGTGTGTAAAAGATGGAGTGTGAGTTGGTTTATATAGAGATGACCAAGGGTGATTATAGAAATCTAATCATGTAAATAAATGTTAAAAATGGCTGGTGGATATCTAAGTGAGATGCCATCGGGTGTAAGGCGGGTGTCGGTCTCGTTAATTTTTTTGTAAAAATCTTAATAGTTCGGGTTTTTATGTGAAAATTTTCTATAAAATTAAAGTATTAATTTGAGGCTTTCCAATGGTTCACAACATTAAATAATAGTGACAAAAAGTCAAGAATAAAAATATACCAATTATAAAATTTATCCACAAAGGGGCTTTGCTAGATCTTAAATGACCTTAATTATCATAAAATTAAGTCTTATGATGCATTTAAATATTTTTTATATTTTATTAACGTACGGATATTAACTTGAAAACACGGGATGTCACATAGGGTCTGGGTCAGCACCCACGGACCCGATCAGAACACAACACAGCCAAATCAAACAAGCTGACCGGCTGACCGAGTCAGCCAATCAACCTAGTCAACCAATATCAAACAACCCCTAACATAGACTCCGGCAAAAACAAAATTCTTTTTTGCCTCAAAAGTGGATCTTATAATGATTTTAATTCGTATAAGTTAGATTATTTTAATGTGTGTATATATAATAGATAAATATTAGTTTAAATTAGATAAACTCGATTAGCTTATCGTTTGAATCTTATCTTTATGTAATTATAATTTGTAATATTTATATGTCACTTGTTTGTTACTTAACATTTGGTTAGTTTCTCTTATTAAGAGACTTACATTCTAAGAAAAATAAAAATCAATTTTATTGTAATTTAGAAGAAAATATACGTGATTTTTTTTAAACAAGACTCTAATGGCTTAAATAGATATAATATTGTTAAAAGTTTTTTTAAAATACTAAAAACCTATGTCTATTTAACACCAAAAGCAAAACAAAATAAAATCTCTAGACGTAATAGTACTAAAATCTTCGGATTAGCCTCACACAACTAAAATCGGTTTTATTTGACGAAAAAAGTAACTCAATATTTAAATAAACATTTTGTTTTAATCGTTAAATGTTTTAAAAATGATTTTTTTAGTTTCTGTTAGAGATGTCTTTCTTATCAAAAATTTACAATTAACAAAAAACAGTTTTAGATATATTTATTAATCTTTCTTAAACAATTAACAACAAACTATTACAAAAAATAATTTTAAATAGTTTCAAACAATCTGTAAACAAAACATTTTTAAAAAAGTTTAAAGGTTAAAAAATAGTTTACATTATTAAAATTAACATTTGATTAAAGTTGCATTTAATGAGAATCTCATAACTAAAGATGTTACATTTATTGAAAATAGTTATTATTTAATGCTATCTTAAGACGAGGTGAAAGACTTTGTTTTTTATTAAAAGTCCTGGGTTTTAACCCTGACTTTATGTTACTAATTGTTAAATACTAACCAACCATCTAAAAAATAAAATAAAATGATGTCTTGTATCCAGATCATTCTACACTAACATAACATAGTTTAGTCATCTAGTTGTTTTTCATAAATGTGTAAAAAACCCAAAGGAGACGTGATCGTGAACAATTTACTTTGTTTTTTAAGTATAACAACGATATTAGATTATAATTAAATTGATGTATTAAGTTAGAAAGATTACGCTTGATGAACAAAGGTCAATCCATGATCGAGTGATATCAATTGTGAGGATTTTGTGATTTTTTGTGAAACCTTCTTTTGATATATCCAAAATGATATTAGTTATAAAGTATGTGAATTTAGTTTAAGAACAGGTCATCTACATGTTTATATATTTATCATTAAAAAATAAGTAAATTTTTAGTTAGCTAGTAACAGTGACGGATCGAGAAATTTTTTCATGGGGCATTTTTTTTAGTTTGGGTATCACTATATAATAACTTTTTTCAATCCAGATTAGGTTGGATTGGTTAGGGTCGTAATCAAAGATTAAAATTATAATTTTAAAGTTCATAAATCATAAGTTATAATTGAAGAATTAAAGTATGTAATATTTCAAATCATAGTCTAATTCCTTAATCCCTAATCAAATAATCATCTAAACAAAAAGTAACTATATAAAATATTAGGACTCACAGAATACATAATAATCTTACCATGATACGACAATTGGAAGTGTTGAACGAAAAAACGATGGCTAGAGTTGGGGATGTGGCGATCGAAACTGAATTCAAAATATAACTGATTATATGTCAAATATTGGGTATAGAACTTAATTGGCCATGTGTCTAATATTAGGTTTAAAACTTAAAAGATTAACATTTAGAAATTAAAGGGTAGCAGAAGACTATTGCAAAATTTTACGTAGGCGGACGAGATTTTCACCTATATATCTCACTAAAATGTTTTACGTAGGTGGTACGCCTATGGCTAGGAATGTATGCGCCTACACTCTTAACTTACTAAAGGGTGTTTTCAAATATTAGTATAACGAACACTAAACAACACTTTATTAAATTTATTTTTATTTTTATAAACTTATTTTTTTAAATGATCATTTTGCCATCAACCCTTAAAATGACGAAATGTGTTATTATTAATCTTTTATTTCTTTCTTTATGTTTTTAAATTTTATTTTCTTTATTCTTATTTATATTTAGATATATTATTTGAAAATTCATCATAAATATTAGTAATAATCTAGTTTTTTATATAATGTAATTTTATTTATAGATTTTAATTTTTTTAAAATTTATTTTCGTTTATTCACTTTGTTTATTACCATTTTAATAAAACTAATAGAAATTAGACAATTTGATTTTTAACTTTTTTGGTACAAGATTTTTTAGTCGTTTCAAATTATTTGGTTTAAGCTTTATATTCAAAACAGGTTGGAGAAAGTAGTATTCTGGTTTATGATATATTTCTTTTTATTTTTCGTATTCAATCATATGATTTGCTTTTAAATACAAAAATAGTGTGATAACTCGTAACTTTAATTTAAAGTAAAATATATTAAAAGGTTTGTGAACTACTACTTGGGGTTTTTAAATAAACAAATCATTCAAATTTTCTTTTAATAAATGCACTTTTATTCAGGGTTTTATTTAAAATTGTTAATAATAATTTCTTATCAAAATTGTTAATAATAATTTCTTATCAATGTAAATCAAAACCAATCAATTTAAAATTAAAATGAAATTGAACCAAACAAATTACTAAGGGTTTTGCTTTGATTTGATTTTACGATTAAACTTATTGAACATTTTATAGTAAAAACACTTATATACTCCATGTATTAATCAAAGTTCAATTATACATATAGATCAACTTAGGATAATTATAACCAAGTAAATATAAAATATTACATACCAAAATCATATAGTCTCTAATATGTTAATAATATAAACTATAAGCCCACTTTTTAACATAGTTGAAAATTATAATACCCAAAAGGTAATAAAAAAGCGACGGTGAAACAAACTCATTTACTAGTTTAAATTTGGATTTATATGAATACATTGTCTAGACAGAACACCTCGAGATACATGCATCACGCTCTTCCAGCATTACATGTTTCAAGTTATAGGACATAGACTTTGACGAGACTTGAAAACCACGAATAACGATTCAAAGCTTATTTGAAAACAATTTAATTTAGGCACATAATACCTTAGAATATGATTTAAAGTTCGTGTGTGCATTAATAAGATTTAAAGTATAAGAATAAACACATAAGGCATATAATCACATAATCAAGTATAAACACATAAGACACATAAAATCCTATCTAAGTATATAAAATACATAAGAGGACTCATGTGTAAGGATACTTAGTTATAGTCTAGGTCATTCCATTTCTAATAACCTAATTCCCTATAACCATGGCTCTGATACCAATCTGTTACACCCCGACTGACGGCGGAATCATTAGGGCGAACGAATGTGTAACGATTGTTTATAGCATACGGAACTAAATAAGTTGGAATAATATTTAATACTATTTTTTATTCAACAATACTAGACTATTAAGTCATTACAATACCACAAAGATATAAACAACAACATAAGATGTTTAATTAAACTAAATCCAAGTCCTATATGAGCAAGAAGAGTTCCTCAAGTAGCAATCCTGAAACATGTTAAAAATAAAAGGTCAACTTTAAAAGTTGGTGAGTTTCCATGGGTTAAGCATATATATATATATATATATATATATACAT